>KE757713.1:5044-20681 GCA_000465285.1 Eidolon helvum
CAGATAATAGGTCTTAACTAGAGACATAAATTTGAAAATAATCAAAATATAGGTGGTATTTTAATTTGTGAGAGTATATGGCATCATCTGAGAAGTGATTTTCCATAGAGAATCAGTCCAAATACTGAAATATCGCAACTATAGAAGATTTACAAGAAAAGGAAAAGGTAGCAAACAAAGACTCAAAAAGAAACAACCGATAACTTAAGAGGAATATCTGGAGTCACCAGTCCCAAGGGCCAAGTAAAGAAGGTGTCTCAACTGTATAAGGGAGGGATCAATGTTGTCAAATATTGCTGTAGTTTAAGTAAGATATAGACTAAGAATTGACCATTATATTAGCAACCAAAAAGTAACCTCTGACCTGGACAAAGAGCAGCACAGTGGATTTGGATTGGGAGGCAAGGGGCAAGGGGAGGCAAAAACCTGATTGAAGTAAGTTTAAGAGAATAGGAGTCGATAAACTGAAGATTAGATGAATAGGCAATTTTGAGAAGAAATGCAGTAAATAGGAGGAGACTCGAAACTGGGTGTTCATTGATGGGAAAGCTCGTCTAGAGAGGGATTTACTAAACAAGGAGATTAAAATCATAGGAGTGTGCTCATAGGGAATATCTAATAAAGAGGAAAAATCTGATGACGTAGAGGTAAATGTTAAAATTACTAGAGTGAAAACACACAGGAGGGAAAATCCGAGTATTCTTTTTCTAGGGATGTAATACATATGTTCAAATAAAATGCCTCAATGGAAAAAAAAATCACTAGAGTGATAGCCTTAAGTAGATGAGAGGGTATGGGGCTAGTGCATAGAAGAAATGTAAGCTTTAGAAAGAAGTATGGAGTGTTCATTCATTCTCACAGCTCAATAGAAGGGAAGGAAGTACATATGGGCAGAAGAATGAGTAGATGTGTTGATGAGAGTTTACGCTCTCTTCTGCATGTTTTTTGTTTGCTTTTGGTTTTTTTGTTTGTTTGTTTTTCTTTTTACTAGTGCAATTAAGAAGCATGAATATCAACTACAAAACAGTAAAATGAGTAATAGAGGTTTGATGAGTGAATAGAAGTTCTGGAGAGTCATCTAGGCTGTGTAAAATGAATGTCCTAGAGATATATAGGAATTTCTGTTAGAAGTAAAAACTCCAGATTAGTAGCCATGAGTTTAAAATTATACCAGCCAGCCTTTTGTTATTCTTTTCCCCCAGCTATAATTTTGTTCTTTGAAATATCGCATACTTCCTTTAGGGTTAGTTTATTTTTCATTTGAATATTCTGAGTCTAATTGTACCATTAAGGGCCATGTATTTTATAATTATTTTATTCTCTACATCATTTTTCACAATACGTTAAACCTGATTGTTGATTGATTGAAGGATTTAGTGATAAATCAGAGACAACTGTGGAATGCAGAATTAAAAAAAAATCTTAGACATGATTGAATCCATTCATAGCATTTTACATTGGAAAACTAAGGACTAAATTGGTCAACAAACTGGCTTAAGGTCACACGGCTTGTTCAGACTAGGAATTATAGTGATGAAATTCGCATGCTTCATTTTGAAATATCACATTTCATATTGACTCCCTTTGTTAAAACCACCAATATCCTTCCCATAACCAAAAATGAGAAGCAGGAATCCTTTTTAGTAATTGCATATCTGTCACCTTGTAAAAAGAGCTGTTATTGTTTAGTGTTTATTTCACGGCAGGCACTGCACTAAACACTTTATAAGAACGATTTCATACAATCTTTATATCAATCCTATTGAGTGAGAATTCTTCTACAGATTGAGAATTTTCAGCTTACTCACTATAAAAGACTTGCTTAAAATCACACAACTAATAAAAGAATCATAAATTTAAACCCAGACCCATGCTCCTAACCAGTTGAAGAAAGTAATTCTCAAACTTAGAAGTGATTCAGAATCACCAGTAGGGCTTATTTAAACAAAGGTTATTGATCCCCATTCCCTGAGTTTTGTAGTAAGTCTGGGATGGAGCCCAAGAATTCACATTTCTAGCAATTTTCTATGTAACGTAGATACCT
This sequence comes from Eidolon helvum, assembly GCA_000465285.1. Lineage (NCBI taxonomy): Eukaryota > Metazoa > Chordata > Mammalia > Chiroptera > Pteropodidae > Eidolon > Eidolon helvum. The sequence continues at coordinate 7,089 of KE757713.1, forward strand.
CCTTCACGTCACTTCAAAGGTCCTTCTCCTTTTTATTCTCCTTTTTACTATTCTAGTTCAGGCCTTTTGTTCCCATCTCCAGTCTCCCCAAACCTTGGAGCAAATCTCACACATTTAACCCTAGAGTGTATGGATTATCAAGTAAAAGTTACATGTTTTCCATTACTAAAAGCAGGTATAATTTTGACTTTTTTTTTTATTTGAGGGTTTAATTATTCAAATTTCTTTGCTTCTGTGTTGCTATATAAGCATTTTTGGTTCTTACAGAAATTATAAAAATAAAAATAAATAAATAAAACTCCCATAGATCAATCTGTTTATCTATCATTATAACTTATTTATATAGAACTTAAAAATTTTACAAAAAATGGACCCAGACTATTAAAACTACTTCCTGTGTGAGTGTTCTGTATTATCTCTTTCTATTGAATCCACACAATACATATTGATTAAATCATTTATTCTAAAGGGAAAGTCTTATCAGTTTATGGCTCAGCTCAAATTTTTTAAAATAAATTCCAAATGTCTGATAAGCTAAGTCCAAAATGAATACCTTGGAGTTAGAGATGTACAATATGGTATTAATGAATCTGTCTTGTCGAGTCTCCCAATTCTTTCTCCCTATGTTCAAAATATGTTTGCACCACTTCTGAATATTTTCAAAATCTAGATCTACCAAGCCATTATTCATGCAATTGCATTTTCTAGAATATTCTTGACTTTTTGAAATTTTACCACCACCTCTGGGCTTAGTTAGATTAAAGATATCTCCTCTGTGAAGACTTTCATAAACTCCTAGCTAATTACATTCTCTCTCTCCTTCTCTCTCTCTTTCTCTTTATCTCTCTTCTTTTAGAGAAAATTTTTGTACTTTTATATTGAACTATTCAAGGTGACATAGATATGTATAACAGAGATAGGTTTAAACTCAGATCTAAATAATCATATTCACTTATTTAACCTCTAGTTGTTTATAGCCTCAGTTCTCAGTAAGATGAGGACAACAGTATTTACGTTGTAGAGGCATCGTAGTAATTAAATTAATACATTTAACAAATCATGACATATTTTCTTTCATAAAGAGTTTTCAGTAAATGTTAGTTCTGGTATAGTCAGGAATCTTCCAGCTCTAAGTTATAGAGATCTAACCCAAGCTACTTGGAATAAAAATGGAAATGGAATTTAATGTTTCAATAAGTTGAAAGACCAGGAATAAATTCCAGTCTATGCATGTCTAGACCCAAGGTTTTAAATAATTCTGTTACAATTGTGTCTCTCCATTTCTTGGTGTCTGTAATTAGCTTCATTCTGTATGTAGTTTTTTATTTACAAATATGTTAATGGACATTTATACTATTATAAAGAAATATGTGTTGCAATAAATATTTGCATACAATTCTATCTCTACACACACACACACACCCCCCCCCCCCCCCCCCCCCCCCCCCCCCTGTGTGTGTGTGTATGTACATGCACATTATATATGCATATCTTTCTCAATTTCTGAAATTCTGGTTAAAAAAAATTGATTTCTGTTAGGATCCTTATGCCATTCAGAAGTAACACTGCTTGAATTACTTGCCCAGCTTAGGCCTAATCATTGTGGTAGCTATGATTTTTCTGCCTGGTTTTATGCTCACCTCTGGAGAATATAATTGGCAGCCTCATCACAATTGTATTTAGTGAAATTGATGGTTTCTTCAAAAAATGAATTCTGGCAAGCCAGAACATACCTACTATACTTTCCTCCCTCTCTTTCTTTATAATAAAATAATATATGCCTGGTACCCAAGGAAGTAACTATATATTTGTTTCGAATTGTTGTTTATCTACTTTTCTACTACTGTTTTATAGACTTGAAGATTTGTACTATGTGTTACTCATTTTTATACCATATATCTAAAACTTCTGGGTTGAACTTGAGTTTAATTTAACAAGAAAAATCAAACCAAAACAAAACAGAAACACATACACACACACATACACATGCAAAGAAATCTATAAAAATGAAAGGAAAAAATCATTTTACGAACGCATTTGATATATCTGTCAAGTTCAAGATGGAACTGATGAGGCTCATGTATAGACCACACTTTAAATAGCAATGCTTTAGACTAGAGCATACAATGTGAACCACATCTTGCTGTGGACATATTTTGTTTAGCCAGCACAAGATTCCAATTTTTAAAAATGAATTTAAATGCCTTCTTATGGACTTGGACGCTCACATCCAACTAGTCCCTCATTTATTACTTTAAAATATATTACTTCTCAAATTTAAATTATTAACTTGCCATCAGTGAATATTTAGTGTTGATGCCTGTTCGTAGATTCCCTCTATTCATACTAAATGATTTCTGTGACTCATCTGAATGTTTCCAGGAGAGGCCCTTGATGGTACTGCAAAAAAAAGTTTAGAGATTCTTTTATTCTTGGTTAAAATATTTGAGTAGGTTTATATCTCACTGTAATCATTTGTATGAGTTTCTGTTCTTTTTAAAATGGATGGAATATATAATATGTTGGTGGGGGCCAGGAAGCAGTAGAGAGAGAGGTGATAGTTTGCTAGATTTTAATTTTTAGAGGACAGCAGACAGCCGGCAACCTTTTAGACTTTCTCTTTAAAAACTCTCCATGTCCAGATCAAAAGAATTCATTAGGCTTTTAGCTCTCCTGTTTTTTATAGCTCAAAATGAACAAATTTTCAAGCACAAAAGAAATGCTTTAAAAGAGTTCTTTTAGTCTTTATTTGAAATTTCCTGCTCTCCTTCAGTTCACAGATATGTCATACACTGAATGGAGGAATCAGACTACTACACTTTGATCATTTCACTATCTTGTTTGATTAGTGTTTTCAAACTATGGAGTTTATCAGCAGGGGGCAGGTTGATCCCTGTGGCTTATAATGGGCAAAGTATGGGGGAAAAATAGGTTTTTAGAAATCGTTTAAGATCAATCAGTTTCCTCCTTCTTCAAGGTTTAAAAATAACATCATGGACATATAGACTTTGACACTGAATAAGATCAGATATTTCCAAAGGGAAAACTGACCAGCATGTATGGTATAGTATACTTTTTTCCCCCTCTTTCTCTCTTTAAAATTGTAACTTCTAGTCTTTAGATTATTACTAACTATAATCAAACTCCTTTAAAAAAAAGAAGCAAGAGTCACAACTGCTCAGTTTTAACTTTAATTTACTGAGCAAACATCACTTTCAGAATGAAGGTTAAGGTTGTTAAATTAGATTTTAAGGATTCAGCTCTTTGGGGGAAGGTTTTGAATTATGTTGCGTACATCAATTTTAACTATTGTTGTGAAGTTAGGTTATTTATCCTTCAATTATGGATCATTAATTTTTAGTTTCATAGCTCTAATTCAGTAGAAATAGCTTTGTCCCTGATAATAAATTAATACTGAAACATGGGCTTTCTTTTTTGGTATTTAGGAGTATCCTGAGTGGCAAAGTGGTGCAGTGCCCCTTTAGTATAGCTGGCAATGTCATTAGCTCAAGGATTGACTTCTCTGTATATCTGGAAAATGCTGTTTAACTGTGGATTTTTAAATTTGGGAGTAAATAAGATCATGTGAGACTTTCCAATTTAAATAAACTTGACTAGTTTTCAATTTGAAATGCAACTATGGGCATAGAGAACTAAAAGAAAAAAAATGCTAGTTAGGCCAGATTCTTGATGAACAAATTTGTCTTTGGCATATTCTTGCTTCCTGATATTCCACTCTAAGGCATCCAGTGGTGTCTTCATATGATGAAGCCAATCTCAGCTGACCAACTTCTAGGGTTGTTAATGATGCACAATGTCCATGCTCTCTTTACAATCCTACTTGTGTAAACAAGAGGGAAATTTTAGATAAACAATTTTATACTAAAAAGTAAACGACCACTAGCTCAGATGACCAAATGAAGAGCGTTTTAATGAAGAAAATTTCAGATAGCTTTATAAAATAAACTGAAGATTATCTTGAAGTCTATAGGAGATATTTTTGAATTTTATAGGCATTTCAACAGCCATTCTAAACCAAAATACCGATTTTTAGTTTTAATTTTATATAGAGACAGTAAATATGAATATATGTAATATATTATATTGTCTTTAACCAAAATCAAGATGCTATTCTATATGATTGTTTCTCTCTAGTAGTTAATATAGAATGAGTAACATTATTTATTTCTTCTTTATTTATATGTACCTTAATTCCAAAGGGACTTAATATATTTGAGTTCTTTTGGAACATTTCAAAGTTTATTAGAATAAATCTGTACTGAATTTCTATATGTCAGTTAAGTCTTCAATTATATCATTAACTATATATCACATACAAAACTTTGATATCTGTCATTTATTAATTATTGATAAATTTTTATTTTTTAACAATATTAAAGATTTTTTAACTTTAGAATGCTGAACATGTAGGAAATATTTTTGATACTAGATATACTAAGAATGGAATAAAACAAAACAACAAACAAATGAAAAGTGTGATAAAATTGAAACAATTTCAAGAGACTTCAATTAGTCAGAAATTCATCTCTTCATCCTCACAATTACTGCTTCACTCTTAGTTACTGGGCAGCTTCAATAATCACTAAAATGGTCTTGTAGCCTCAAATATTCTCTCCCACTTTCTTTCCAATATATTCTCCAAACTATGTCCAGTGTTTCTTCATTTCACTCCTCTCCCTCTGATTTTTAAATAGTTCTCCAGCTGTTCCCAGCCCACCTTTCATGTATAATCTTCCTACACTTCTGCCATTGCTCTATATGGAGCATCTTCAGGCCCCTGCAGTTGATGTTTTTTTCATGCCTTTGTACATGCTGTACTTTGCCTAAAGACTTTGTATTTATTCTTCAAGAATCTTCCTAACATCTTGCCATCTGGCTACCATTGTTGACACCTTTTCTTCCAACTTTCTCCAAGGATGATGAACACTCTTCCTCTCTAGTTTTATTAAGCATCAAGTGTAGTACTTACCATGGTATATTGTGATAATTTAATTGCCTATTTTCTACTAAAATATGGATATTGTGAGAACTAAAACTGTATTCTATTTCTGAAATACTGATAGACCTTCCCCCCTAAAAAAAAGTACAAAATTACAATAATTTTCTCATTCCTTTGTTCCCATTCTTGAAACCTCTACTTTCTGCACTGTATGTCTTCAACAATGGCACTAAGATCACCAAGTTGGGCTAGTCAGATCCTTAGCATATTCATGAAATGCACAATTCATGGAAACAGTAAGTGTAACAGTAAGTAACATAAATTATGTATGGATTAGAATCCAGAGACTAACGCTTACTAATTCTAAGAACTTGGGCAATTTCCTTAACCCCTCTTTGTTCCTGCATTTCTTCAGCCCTACAATGGGGATGACAATAATATCTACCTCATAAAGCTATTGTGAAGACTATTCCATACTCACCTGAAGCTAAAGTTGCAAATGAGTACACAACATGTTGACTGGACTCCCTTTCTATACTATATTACCAGTCTGTTCACTTTTTAGTTAAGTGACCACGTTACACCTTTTCCTTCTCCTCACCTTCAATACATTTTTTATTCTTACTTTTGTCTGATGATTCTACTTCCTATTTTACTAAGAATAATAGAAACAGTCAGAAGGGAACTTTGCACATGGTGTCACCAATACATCCACCCACCTATCAAACTCTGTGCTCATGTACATTGCCTTTTCTCTTGCTACTATTTCTGCTATTACTGGTGAAAATCAACACCTTCATTTGTGCACAGACCACACCTCTTATTGGGCTGCTGCAGAACCCCAACAATTACTCTTTCTTTCCTACACGAGCAGTTTTCACCTTCCCTCTGAATCTTTCCTTTTAGCATAAAAGTATGCAGTTATTTCTCTTTTCTTAAAAAACAAAACAAAACAAACAAAACAAAACTATTGGCTCTACTTTCTTTGTAGTCGTAGGCCCATTCTCCCCTCTTATAAGTTTACAACTAAGTTCCTCAAATGAATTGTCTATACTGTCTCTTATTCCTATGCTTTCATTCTAGTTTGAACTCACTGCCATCAACCTTTCATTGCCACCACTGCAGCAAAACTGTTCTAGTCAATGCCAGTGGTAATTCTGAGTTCTCATCTTACTTAATTAAAATGTAAGCATTTTTACACAATTGATGACTAACTTCTATTTGAAATATTTTATTTGTTTGCCAGCCAGAAATCCACCCTCTGATTTTTTCCTCCTTCTTCACAGGAGGCTCCTTCTCAGTCTCTTTGGGTAGTTCCTCTACAATTCCCTAATCTCTAGACTTTGGCTCAGCCCCTGAACCCCTTTTTATTTCTATCTAATTTCATTTAATTGATGGTATTGTTCAGTTTATGTTTTTGAATTCCATCCCCAAGCTGGTGATTTTCAAAATTGTATCTATAGTGAGAACCTCTCCTTTGAACTTTAGACACACATATATTCAACCACTGGCCTATACTTTTGTTTCTAAAGGCATTTCAAATTAGTGTGTCTAAAATTGAGGTTTTTATCTTCTGAAATATTTTTCTTTCACATCCTTCTACTTTTCATAGTGCAATTCCATCCTTTCGGTTTCTCAGGACAAAATCTTAGAGACATTCTTTACAGCTCTTTCAATCACGCCCTACTTCAGATGTGTCAACAAAATTCCTAATGGTTCTACCTTCATTATATACTCAGGATTAATCCAGTTCACACTACCCTCACACACAATTACCGTGGCACAAAACATCAACATCTCTTGTCTTTATAACAATCTTCTTTGTTTACTGCCAAATTCTCAGAACCTTAAAGTGTGGGTAGCATGTAGTCAACTCTCATTCAATATTTGTGAATTATTAAATGAAGTAGGAACTGTTATTATTACTTTCAACTGTCTTCCTCATATGCTTTGATATTAAATACAAGTATTTTTTTATTTGAATTCTGCTTATCAGTATCTGATATTGTAAATTTTCAATAGATGTAAAAATCTTTCATTTTCATAAGTGAGATGGCCATTTTTAATCCCTGAAAATACATTTAACTATTAAATTTTGCAAAATATGATTTTATTTTTGATAATTCTAAAAACATTTAAATGCAATAACTTGGATGATTATTGATATGGTCATATACAAATTGAGTATGAGTTTGCTCTTAATCTGTATTGTTTCCTTATTATAAACTGGAAGTTAGTTGTTATTTAAAATTATTTCTAGTAACAGTAATTATGTTTCAAATTTGCTTCTTTCAAATGAAAGCAAATGGCAGAAATTTAGCTCTGATATCTAGGCTGTACTACCCCATTACTTTGTTGCCAATACTTGTTAATGAAAATAGAATTATTTTGCCAAGTGATTTTATTCATTTCACTAAAGTATTTTGTATTTTTAAAAGTGTCCTTTGTCTTTCCGGTAATCAATCATTTTTCCCACTGTTCTAGTAGCAGTGTTAATATATTTCACTTTAAACTTTTGATTATATTATACCTCTCTGTTTTACTTTATATTATTATTATTTTTTTATTGTTCTCATTCTCATCAGCTGTCATATGATTCTTTTCTAGGTTCCCAACTCTTCCCAATCTTTTCAATTAATTCTCAGTTATGGGATCTTAACCCCCAGTTAATGATAGGGAAGCTTTTGCTTTCATAACCAATTTGAGAAAACAAATTAGTTCATCTCAACATGAAATTGTTGCAACTCTGGTTATTTCATCTGTGACAATGTCCTAGAACCACAATATTCAGCCCCAAGTTTATTATCAGATTTTGACATGCTACCTAGCTTCTCTTATTTATCCCACATCGACCATTGGGACTAATCTGGTTTCCTTTTTATACTATATACCCATGTCTAAGGGAGTAGCATAGCTTTTCATGCTTACCTCCATATTATTATTCTAAAATAAAATTCTAAAATTTACTTTGGTCAGAAGGAGTTAGTACTATTATAATAGGTAAGTAAATAAATAGATTACAGGATGATCAAGAGAAAATAAAAAGACCACTTACATTCTTATAGGAGAGGAATCTAGTTTAGATACTGAATTACTTCATAAAGTCATTTTAATAGGAGCAGACAGAGTATAACTCACTAAATCTCTCCTCAAAACAGGAGAGTTGGAAGAAAGCACTTTAGATCAGCATGTACAATAAAAATATAATGTGATCTACAAACATTATTTTAAATTTTCTGGTAGCCACATTTTAACAAATATTTTAAAGGGTAATCTTAATTATAATAACATATTAAATTCAATGTATCTAAAATCTGAGATAGTTAATGTTCTTTTTCTAGAACCAAGTCTTCAAAATTTAATGTGTGTTTTCTACTTATAGCACCTTCACTTCAGACTAACACATTTTAAGTGCTCAGTTGTTACTGATGGCTAATGGTTGACATATTGGACAGTGTAGCTTGAGGTAAAATAGATATAAGTAAAGAGCACTCATCTTTGAAGACACAATTTACATACCTAGAGACGTTATCCGGGATAACGTCTATATCTTCTTCTTTGAATTTTCTCTCAATGGGTTCCAGTGACTGCTCTGGAAATATTCTAATTTTAGAAATTGCTACTCTTCTAATCTCACCCCCAAAGGCCTTAAATCTACTTAGGGCAGACAGAAGAGCAGTGAGGGAAAAGGGATTTGTCATCTGTCAGACCTTCTTAGTGTCTAAATAACCTTAACTTTAACTCTCTAAGTCTCCATTTCTACACCTATAAAATGGGATTTATAATATTACATCCTCACAGGATTGCAGTGAAAATTAAATGATATCATGAAGGTAAGAGATAAGCACAGCATCTTTGTCAATTCTTAATGCACAATGAATTTGAACTGGTATCATCCATTCTTCTATATTTCAAGACCAAGTTAATCTATATATAAAAAAAATATCAGGTCACGATAGACCTTTGACAAATTTTTGTTTATGAGAAGTGCCTACAAATTAAATGTCAAGTAATTTTTACTGCAAGTTTTGGATATTTTGATATTTTAAGAATCTTAGAAAATCATCACTTACGTGTTAGTGGTGGACAGTGGTGGGAGGTGATATTTTCTCCTCCGTGGATTCCTGTTTGTCCTCTTTCTGATAGCAAAATCAGCAAATGACAAAGCTATCAAGCACCTAACTTTATCTTCTCTACTCTAAGAATGAAAAAGATTGATCATTGCTTAGTGCTCAAGCCAAATATTCTAATAAACTTTGTTTTTAGAAACAAATAAATTAGTTTATTATTTTTTAAATAAACAAGTAATTTATAATTCATCCATTTGAAGTATGTATAAAACATGCATATACTTTGGATCCTGTACAATGTCTTTGGTTATTTATTGCTGTACTAGTTAAATACATTTAATTCTCCAGGAAAAAATGGATGTGGATTTCATAGGTCATGACTAGACTCAACTTTCCCCCTGATAGTAAAATTCAATTTTCCTTTTATTGTGTTTAAAACAGAAATAATTTCACCTATAAAATGTAAATATAGTTAACACATTCCCTATTTCATACATTAAAAAAGCTATTGACTTCAAACTTGTTTATTGTACCTGTTTCTACCTTCAACTTCATTTCCCATCATTTTATCTTGACATTTTTAGTATTCTCCTTGTGCTAAGGAAAGTTTCTTTCTTCAATAATTGATAAGATAAAGAAACCTAAGACTTCACAACTAGTTCATTTTTTACTTAGATGGTTTTGCAACCATCATTTGCAGCAAAAAGTACATTCTTTCCCTGAGGCCAAAACAATTATCTCTGACATCATAGAGAAGTTAAACTGGCACACGTAAAAAATGCTTGATGCATTTCACTCAATGAAAAGTGCAGCAAAAGGTTAAAGGTCTTTTTGTAAGTGGCATTGGGAGATGTTGAGTATAAAGAATATGCAGCTAAATGCAGATTTATCTTTAAAAAGATGAAAACAATTATTTTTGCATTCTTGAAGTCTGAGCAACGGTCAGTTAAAAGCAATTGTGATTGTCACAGAATAAGGAGCAAAGTGTAATTTTTGTCCTGAAGAATCTCAACACAGTGTGAATGCCTAAATCTTTTAGAGCACTTCCAAAAAATAGAGAGGTGTTTAATAACAGTAATATATAAAAGACGGATAGAACAGTATACACGGTAGTATCTCTTTCTCTCGTGTATCCCTAGAATAGCAAATTTCTAAGCCTAAGGATAAATGTAAAGGTAATCAATATACAGACAACAGAATAATAAAGCAGCATCAACTGAACATAGCAGCACTTAACATAGGATAATAGGGCAAAAAGCACAGACTACATTTTAAATATATTGATTTTTGTTGTTAAAATTTATACCATTATGATGAAACAGCAGCAACATGATAGAATGGAAATACTGACATGGGACAGAAAACTCCTGTATTCTCTTCTCAGCTGCAATCTCAATAAACTATGATCTCAATAAATTCAAACTCTCTCCTTGGGTTTCCATTTCCTCATCTGTAAAATAAAAAAATTAGAATAGATGCTCTCAGTGGAGAAAGCAAAGAACCAACAAATCTGACCTCAGTGAATAATGCGTGATAAATGAACAATATTCTTCATGTGCTTTCTTGGTCTCCTGTTCACATATGAATCATTTTTTTCTAATTAAAAATGAATTTATATTGTTTCGTTGTTCAGAAGAGAACAACTAAGTAGAAATAAATCATGAAGTAACTTATAAATTTATTTTATTCTATCAACAAGTAAGAAGTCTGTCTTAAATTGTCTTGTTTTTTCCAATTGTAAGTATCACAAATACAACTCTGATTCTAAAATTCTGTCTTACTCAGTGTTCATTAAACACAATTTCTTAATTCCTGGTTTTTTTTCTACTAAAGGCATTTAATTATCCCATTCTTCCTAATTTCCAAGCGCCATCCATCCAAAACCTTCCGTCATTTTTTCATAGCTCAGTTCACCTCCAAGCCAATCAAACCGAATATCTTAGCAATTTGCAAGAAGAAAAGCACCAAGAGTATAAATCAATAGCAGTGAAAGCTAAACATAAAAAGCAAACATAAAAAAAAAAGTTCAATAGAATAGCCATGTATGACCTGAAGTTATGTTGGAGTGTTAACTCTGAAACAGAGATATATGACATAAAGAAGAGAGATGCAGAAGGTGCTTAGCAAAAAAGAGATATGAAGAGAGCCACTGTCTATAGCAGAAAACTAGGGTAACTATTGTAGTCATCTCTATTTTGGGCCCTGAACTTTCCATTCTTACTCTGCTCTTGCACCTGCCCCAAGCTAAGTTGCTTGGGCCTTCCTTATCCATAAACTACCTCCAAGCCTGACAAAAAAAAAAAAAAAGTCAAAATGATTGTTCATGGCAGAGCGATATGGTGATCTTTTTGCCCAGACAGTTCCGTTTAGGGTAACTGTCTGGAATGTCTGGCTTTTATTTGCCAAGTGTGGCATTAAAGTGCTTTGTTATACAAAAGAATTGCTAGTTTCTGGACCTGAATGATGATTCTTTCATAGAAGGGAGAATCTGCTCCTATCATTGTTTCTATTCAATTGCATTTTTTTCTTCTCTGCATTTAAAATAAATCATCTATCATTTGGAGCAATATGAGCATGAATGGATCTCTGTAGCTTGCAACCACAAAGGTCAACTAAAATAGTAAATATCTGTTGCTTGATTTCAAAGTTTGTGCATCTTGGGATGGAGGTAGGAGAGAAATGGAGTCTGAGGTACTTCTTTCTCTGATAATTCTCACTATGTGACTGTTATAGGAGAGAAGAGAACCTATTTTCTAACAATACGCTAACTTAAATATTAGTTCCTTATGATTGACTACTGCTCTTCTGTTTTCAAGGCAATTATTCCTATTTCAAATTGTCATATGGTGAATAATGGACAAGTGACTGAAGTGAAAAATGAAAACCAGATGATGAACTATAAGCCCCCCTCCACTGCATCCCATTGCCTTTAAATCTACAAGATTCTATATCATTTGACATAATTTTCTACTTTTTCCTTCTCCTCCTCTAAATCTATATCAGCCATACTGCCCTTTTCCCAATTTCTTTGAATATGTTAAATGAGTCACTTCCTCAAGACTTCGCACTTGCTGCCCCATGCATGAACAACCATTTTATATGTATACACAGTTTGCTGTCAATTTATTCAAGCCTCTGATTAAAATTTATATTTTTATATATACATTCTTTGATCATTCATTCTAAATTAGTACCACTCATTCCCCTCTGTCCCTTGATATTTCCTTAAAAAAAAATTAGTCTTTAGCTCTACCTGACATTACCTTATATATGGATTTAAAATATATGTTGTCTGGAAAGTAAGCTTTATGAGTTCAGAAGTTTTCTCTTCTGGTCACTGCCATTTTCATAAAACCTACTGTAGTACTTGTCTTAGAGTAGGTGTTCAATAAACATTTATTGAATGAATGAAGTAAAAAATTAGTATAGGAAAATACATTTAAAATCTCATAGAGTTCTTCAAAAATAAGTCAAGAGAAAAATAAACAGGCAAGTAAAATCTTCATGACTCTACAGTTTAGTTCTAGGTTTTCTTAATGTTGTGGGCTAAAGATTCCCTATTTGATAGTGTGGACACCTAGTAGCTGGGTCAAAATAAGCCTCTTCTCTAGTTATTTAAATAGCAGTCTCTTAAAGTGGCATGCCATTTAGATCTTTTGGAGGAGAAAAGATAAACTACTTCCTTGAGTTTATAACTTTTATGAATCAAAAAATGTTACAATTGAAAGTATTCATTTAAGCACTAATTTAATTGATTTTTAAGTCCTTTGAAACTATGCTGTAAACAAACACACACAAAAAGCTATATAATACTTCTCCTTTTTTGGCATGTTACTATAAATGGTTATGTGTATAAAAAATGTTTAAACAATCTTAGTGCGAGATTATTTAGAAAATATGCAGAAGTTTCTTCTTATTTAAATTTCTAAATTGAATCAGCTTTTGCAAGTAGGCACTAATGTCGGTTTAAAAGCCTGGTAAAAGCAGAGTGAGTGTCGAGTATACCTTATGTTTCTGTAGTTTTTTCCTTAACTGAATATAAGAACTGTGTTAATGTAGTATTTATTACCTGCCTGTTTATCAAACCATTTAGGGTCAGGCTTTCTGGGACTAAACTGGGAGCCTTTGAGTATAAAGAGTGTCAGGTAAATGTATGTAAATTGTCTGTCTTGTGACCTGAGGGCTCAGACACAGCATCAAGGGACAAGTGTTCCACAAACCCAGCCTATTAACCAAAGAAGCCCTCTGCTTGTGTATAGGGAGAGAAGGTTACTAACAGCATGCATGTAAAAACCTCACTGTCACTTAGTCACAATTTCTCTTCCAAGTGTTAAAGAATGCACTCTGTGAGCCAACATTACTCAGCTTACAAATTCTGTCTGTTCAGTTCTAAGACACTGACTATCCACCTCAAGGTCTGATTAAGAAGGAAAAATAGGGTAGTCTCCAGGGGCATACTAATTTCAAGCTTATGTGAATGTTCTCTTAGATAAATTCACCAAGGTTACAATGTACTTGCTCTATAATTTATCTAGATTACTGAGAAGAGAGTGCTGTAGGGAA
>KE757713.1:21342-39805 GCA_000465285.1 Eidolon helvum
AAATAAGTTTAGCAAGGGAGATAGGTAATTAAAAAACTATGACACACACACAAAAATGTACCAAATTAATGTAAACAAACATTCAAGAATGTAAATAAATAAAAATATAAAAAACATAATAATGTGTGATAAAGAAAAACTCATCCATGCTTTGACAAGCATATACTTAGTAGGAAGAATCAAGAAAGGATTTTTAAAGATGTGGCATGTGATGGTATACATGAGGTGCTGGAGGTGTTAACTAACCTTATTGTGGTAACTATTTTGCTATATGTACATATATAAAATGATCGTGTTGTATATCTTAAACTTACACAATGTTAAAAGTCAATTATATCTCAATAAAGCTGAGGGGGAAAAAATGGTATCCAAAGATAGAGTAGAGGATATAGAAAAGATAAACAGAGAAAGGCAGCAGGAGTCACTGTTACAAAGGTATAATGGTGGAAGAAAGTGAACCAAGGCATCAGAAAGAGGCCAGCAGCCCAAAGGAAAGCAGGTTCAAGCAGTACATGAGGTGGAGAGGTAGACATAGTTGCATCACTCTAAGCATTTTCTTTCCCATTACCTACAAAAGACTTGAAGAGGCATGTAAATCAAGTATAGAGATTCCAGATGTTTTCTCACAGTGATTTTAAAGTTTGTGACATACTAAGGTTATTAGTTTCAAGTACCTAAAACAAATAATATTTCTTTAAACCAGTGGTATACCAATAATATTTTGGAACAGAATATTCTGAATTTTTAGAATGTTTACCTTACCAAGATTAGAAATGCATACACTCAAAGGATTTATGGAAATTATAATTAATAAGCAAAGATTTTATTAAATGTAGATAAAAATTTTAATTACTACACCCAAGTTAGTATTTTATATTATATTTTGAAAACATTTATATTTTTTAGTATTTTATATTATATATTGTGTTTTGGGTTCAAACAGTCTCATAAAAATTATTATTTTTTATGTTTTCATGGTATCAAGAATGAATTATTAGGTTTTAAATTTGAGCTGTAATACAATTGGCTAAATAGAAATTTCTTGTAATCTCAAAGAAATCTTACAAATAAGTCACCAGAAATAAATAAAGCAGAGAAGAAAAATTGCTATAGAATGTTTTAGCTCTAGAGAGTTTTTATTTTTTTAATTTAGCTTCCTTGCTGTGACTTCTTGGTTTTTGAAATATTAAAATGAGATAATTTGAATAAAGGCAACATTATTAGTTTGTGATAAACATGGATCCTATGGTCTGTCAGCAATAAATACATCCAAGTAGAATACCACTAGAATTTTTAATAGTATTATGTTGGATGATTTGTATTGATTTGCCTGAAAGGTTCATCTTAAAATCTTTCTAATCACATTAATATCTTTTCTGGTGAAAAGTAGCTCTACTTTTGTTTCATTCATGTAAATAGAATTATGAGCATCATAAAGGACATTTTACATTTAAATATTGAATTCCTGTTTTTAAAAGGATACCTGCCCTTTATGCCTATAGTAAATAGGCATATTTCAGATATCATTTTGACTTAGCTAGACTGTTTGTAAGTTTTGCCTTGAATAGAATAAAAGTACATATATCTAGACAACTGATTTTATTTGCACCTTACTAAATATCTGCTAATAATTTATTAATGTTTGGTTATTTATCTCACTTTAACTCTACCTATTACTAAAATTATGAAAAAAATATTAACAAAGTTTTCCCTTTATACTATTAGGACATAAAATATTTTAACAAATATGGCAATTATAATAATTTAGAGAGTTATCTAATTTCATTATTCAGAAACTTGTTCCAAGTTTCCATTTTTAAGGCTATATTTAGCTCTTACACCTCTAAATATATAAATGTTAATCAATATTTTATAGAAATTCAGAAATTTGTTTAGTATTTTAAATCTTAAACTTCCACTAGTCACAAAAATGTATGCTTAATTTTAAATACAGATAATTTAACTTCCTTATAAAAGACTTTCTTTTTTCAACACATAATTTTTAATGAGAAAATTAAACATAAAAAATAGTGAATAGCTTTTCACGAAAATGGCACTAAAAGTGAAGAAGGAAGCCCCTGCTCCTTCTGAAGCCCAAGCCAATGCAAAGGCTTTTAAGGCAAAGAAAGCAGTTCTTGAATGGCATCCACAGGAACAACAACAACAAAAAGATATTCTCATCACCCACCTTCCGACTGCCCAAGACCCTGCGGCTCCAAACACAGTCCAAATATTCTCAGTAGAGGGCCCCCAGGAGAAACAAGCTTGACTGCTATGCTATCATCAAGTTCTCCCTGACTACTGAGTCATCCATGAAGAAGATAGAAGACAATAATACATTTGTGTTCATTGTGGATGTCGAGGCCAATAAGCACCAGATCAAACAAGCTGTGAAGAAGCTCTATGACATCGACGTGGCTGAAGTCAATACCCTCTTCAGGCCTGATGAAAAGAAGAAGGCATACTTTTGACTGGCTTGTGACTATGATGCTTCTGATGTTGCCAACAAAATCGGGATCATCTAAACTGAGTCCAGCTGGCTAATTTTACATATAAAACTCTTTGGCTGCAAAAATACACACACACACACTCACACACACACATGTATGGTGAATATAAGTATTCTTTTGTGTTTATATCATGGATTAGAGAACTGAATTTCAGCAGCCAAGTGATACACATGTGTGTTATTCTATTCTCTTTTCATCTACATACATATAAATACAGACAGAAATCTGTTTTTTATAGCTCTCTCCTGCTATCTTTTCTAGTGCTTTGTATGGAGTAGTTGTTCAATGACTTTTTTTTTTTTTTGGTAGGGATGATAAATAAGAAATGGACAAATCAGCATGTCTCTATAGGTCAAGTAATTTTACAGGAAGTGTTAGGTATTGGGGAAAACTATCCATCCTGCATATACTGTTTATTAATATTTGACAGTGTATTTTTTGTGACCAAAATGATGCCCAAACTTTATCATAGCATTTTAAGGTAAAAGAGACTGAAAAAAAAAAACTAAATTAATTTCTTCTTGTTATACCTCTGCATTTTAGTTGGTGGTGGGATAGTGAAAAGGGATAAAAAATAATTTACATGACTTAAATATAAAAAAAATATTTTTTGCATATTGTAACTGTTATGTTTTAGCATTTACAGTTTAATTAGAAAGACTATCCTTTTCAGAAATGATGCAGTATCATTTGGCTTTTGGCACTTGTCTTCACTAAAGTAGCCAGCAATTGCTGGGCCGCTCACAGCTATTGACACCACAGTGGATACCTCACTTTGACATCTTCCTGATTCCCACTGTTAGATCTGTTGCATTAGGCTTCCATGACTGAGTATTGAAACACAGCCCATTAATTCCATGGAGCCTCTGTCCTTTATAATAAATGAGCTTACATTTCCCTTAAAATCAATTAGTTTTACAGCATAGAAATGTAGACTCAGGGTGTAATGATCATCTCATTTACTTCCCTTCCAAACCCCAATAGAAAGCTTGAATTTTATTTGGCATAAAATCCCTGCCTCCCGCTATCTATGTTATTCATGAAACTTTTGATAATAAGTTCTTCCTAGCAACTCATGCCTATTATTTTAAAATGTAATCCTGTTTTGAGATGAGAAGTTTTAATGCTCTTCTTTTTTTTTAAACCTGTCTTAATTTATCTATTTATTAAGAATACAGTTTTGATTGTTACAGCATACAGTATAGTGAGATTTAGAAGTCAGTAATTAACATCATTCAAAATGATTTCTCAGTCACATAGGACCTTCCACCTTGATATCACACTGACTACTGGAAACAACTTATGCATATCAAGTAGATATTTAGTTTCTTCACACAGAATGTAGTTATACCTATTACAGTCTATTTATAAAGTGCATACATTATTCCTCTTCTACACGACAATCCATCCACTATATAAAAACTGCTTTTTCTTTTCAAGCATCTTATCTCTCCAAATTAGAATCCCAGTTGGTTTAATGTTTCCTTGTCATCATGTACATCATTTGAACATGACCCTTCTCTGCCCTTTCTTTTAACTACCGTAGAAGTGTGGCATCCTAGATTATACACAACTTTCAGGTGTTGCCCACACAATGAACAGTGGTATGGGATTATCAGTGCTCACATAGGACAATTCTGATAACATGGCCTAAAATTGAACAAACTTTTTCAGTTTCATGATGCCATTCATGTATTGACATTATTGCTGATTAAGACACCTATGTTAAATTGCTTTCTCTCTACAGTATATATTTAAATAGTTGTTTGTCTGTTTATTTTTTAACCAAAGGAATGATTTTACAGACTAGAATTGTCAACTGGTTACATTCAACCAAATATTTTATAAACCAAGAACTTGAATATATTTCTTTTTCATTATTTATCTCAACTTTATATCACTCATAGCATTTACTGAGATGCTCCCCTGTATAATGTCATTTGAGTCTCCAGATGCAATGAAAACTGGTTAGTGTAAAGAGATAAGAAAAACTAGTAGAGAGGCTATTTTACATAAACATGATTGTGGAAACAGCCTCAACTTAATGAGATATTTATTGAGAATATACAGTTGTATACTATATTGAGGTAAGCTGAATGGAATAAAAAATAAAAGAAACTTGGTAAATCCTTAGTCTTAAGAAATGTGTAATACAGATTACAGGCAAATATATACAAAAAAGGAAGTATTTTTGAATGAATATAAAGCAAATTAAAAAGGGCGATACATACATATAACTGGATGGTGAAGGATGGAAACCTAGGCAAAATTTCAAACAGGATCATTGTTGAAAAGTTTATATTTGCATAACTTGGAAGAAATGTTTAAGGATAAGTCTTCCCAAAATGAGCTATGATTAAATAGCTATTTTTCCATCACTAGAAATTAACAGCAGCATCTGAATATTTCTGACTATTATGGTGGGAATATATGAATTTTCTGACCTCTGGATTCTTTATACCTTTGATATCTCCTGAAGAAGAAAGTAAAGAATAACATTTCAAAATTATTACTTTCTACACATACATTTTGTGTGTCGGCATACCAAAAACTCAGAAACATGAAGTCTCACCTCACAGGAACTTACCTAAAATGAAAGAAGAATAGTGCAATATTATGTTAAACAATTATTTGTTACACTACACGGAGTTGATAAGTGAGAATTCAAGTTTTTGAGAGATCCATGTGAGCTAATAATGTTGGATCAATTTTCTTTGAGAGATGGAAATTCAGTTGTGCTTTGAAGGCAGAGAACAGGAGTGAGACTGATGTTTCAGGGGAAACTATCGGTATGCAGTGAGCTATAGAGATGGAGGCAGTCGTCTTCACTGACATCTCACTCTAGTTCAGAACCTTATTTACTCTGTCTAAGATGTTTGGCTATCCCAGAAGTTGTGAGGGTCCCAAGCCATTTCTTGAGCAGTGGTTTTCAATTAACACTTGGTCATAGGTCCAATTTCATGCCAATTGCTAATTTTTCTTCATACCTTTATTCTCCCACTGATACTAATCTTTGGAGTCCTTATTATTCTACATATCATATAAAATCAATCTTTTAAAAATACTGGTCTGTTTAATGATGGTCAGTAGTTTGTATATGTTCTACATAACTTAATAGTAAAGTTCATCTATAATAGTATTACTAATAATTATTTATTAAAGATTTAACATGTACCCGGAACTGAGCCAAATATCTTCCAGAAGATATCTCATTTAATCTTCATAAAAGCCCTATAAAATTAACAATTTAATATCAGCACACACGGTTTAGCGTGATGCCTATATCAGTTCATTCACTCCATTATTTATTCAACAAATATTTATTAAATGTATATTATATGCTGGACACTAGTGTAGTATAATTATTCTTAGCTGGGGATAATATTGCCCCCAGGCAACATTTGGCAACATCTAAAACATTTTTATTTGTCACATCTGAAGGATGCCTACTACTAAGTGTCCTACTATGCACAAAGTAGTCCACCACAAAGAAGTATTATCTGGCACCAAATGTTGACGATGCTGAGAAACCATGATGTAAAGCTAAGAGATATAATGCCTAGCAAATCAGACACATTTCTGCCTTTGTAGCTCTTACATCATTAGTTTCGGAGGCAGATATAAAATCAATAACCAAATTAAATACATAGGTATTAAATGTGATAAATTGAAGGAAGGTAATATATAGGATACAATAAAAAAATAAAACTAGAAGAGTAAATTAAAACATTTTTGGAGAGAAGTCTAAGAGAAAGCTCTTTGATAAAGCAATATTTAAATGAAAATCTAACAGAAAAAAATAAGTGTTCACAAGGCTAAGCATACGCAGAGGATCTGAAAAGGGAAGGAATATCAAACATTTGGAGAGTAAGACATAAGACAGTGGGAATGGACCAGAGAGAACGCAGGTGTGTGTGGTGAGAGATGAAACTGGGCTCTGAATGCCATATGTATATAAATCTTTTCTCTCTAATAAGATTACAGACTCCCATGAGTAGAACATGACAAATATATTATTTATTTTCTATCCCATGGAGCACTTTGAACAATATTAGGACATAATAGGTACACACACAAAAAAACTTCTTGCTAACTTGACTTGCGTATTTTTCCTAGAAATCCAATTTCTAGATTGTATTATGCCTGTTTCCACTTTGGGGGAATGGTAGTGCCTTTGACAATCTTTCCGATTAATTCAGGGATTGCTTCCAATCACAAAGCCAGCCAGAGCAATGCCATTTGTCAGGCAGTCACCATTTCTGCAGGCCGCCTGGGGCTGCACTGAGCTTTTTATATAACCACTATTAGTAAATCACTTGTTGTCAGCTGGCCTTATTTAAAAATTTGAATAAAAACCATACATTTTGTTATTCTTCCTGAAAAATTCATGCTAAGTACCATTTTTCTCTCTATTGTATACTTGTAAATTGTTTAATAGTAGAACAAATAGCTATTTTGTTATATAAAGAATTCAGATGATTTATTAAGACCCTAAATTATTGCAATCAATTTAATGCCAGGAATAAGAGAACATAAATGCTCATAACATATTTTGAAATATAATAAATATCTCTTTGGAATATGAGATATTCTTTGGAAAACATTTAAATTATTATTAACATATGAAGATGGATTTTTAAAAAGGCCCTTGTTAGGTACAGGGAAATGTTCATAAAAAAAATACTTTTAATTCATTTCAAATACACCCTGAATTTATATTATATTTTATAAAGTAAAGGTGTCCATTTAGGTCAGTGAAATTATAAAATTTTATCATGCTTCTAAGAAATGGTGATTAATACATACTTTTTATCATTTTAAATGAATGCTAAGAGAATGATTTGGGGCTGAATTGGTGGAATTTTGATTAAGCTTTTTCTAGAGAAAGATAACAGACTTGTCTTTAAAATTTCACAAAAGGGATAACCTGTTTCTATTGTAATAGGTAAAGAAAATGCCTTCTTTCAATAGCTGTATATCCCATATATAATTGTTCTCCAGTAATTTAAGTATGCTGAGTTTAATATTTTGTTAGATTACTTTCTTCAATGTTTCTTAGTGTATTCAACATATAGTTGATGCTCTATGTGTTCCACAAATGGTTATTAAATGATAGAATGATAAATATTAAAAGCCTAATTGTCATATACTCTACAACACAAACTGACGAATTGTGTGTGTGTGTGTGTGTGTGTGTGTGTGTATGGATATATGTGTATATATAGTATATATATGTGTTTATAAATGTGTGTATATGAGTATACACATATATACATATACAAATACACACAGCCTTTTTTATATCATTTTAATAGAACTTTGCTTAAAGCAACGTTTAAATTTAGAAGTATTCAAAAAATATCTCTCTAGTTAGCACTTTGCTCTTTCTCCATTCTCTTGATTCACAAATCGCTTGCTTTCTAGAATTTGCCTGATATTCTTCCAAGGCTGCAAAAATGGTACAAACGTATCAAAAGGTCAGTTCAAGCTCATGTTCCTCTGGCCGCTTGCCACCCAGCAGATAAGGTTTCTGATAGAGGACTGTATAATCACTTCAGAGAATATTGGTGTTTGAAGGAATGAAAAGAAACAAAATATATGAAAAATTCATAGACCTTCATTGGTATGCATACTGTTTTTCGATTTTCATCAGACAGTAAGTGGGAAGAACCTGAAGTCTTGTTTGTGTTAACAGAGCTCTTTTAAATGCTGGACAGCCCCTATAAATAAATGCTCAGCATGTCATGAAAAATTCTACCACTGCATACAAGAATAGACTTTGTCATATTGGAGCCCAAATATAGGCAGTGATTTTTATGACTGGCCACTAATAATAATAATAATAAAATACATTAATAAAAAAATGCATGGAAGAGAAGATGCATCATAAGATGAGGTTACATATAGGGTCCAGAGGCAGATGTGAGATTTACAGTTCATTAGGCATGCTGATTATATTCATCATTAACTTAATTTAAAAAGAATATCAGTTTTTGCAAAAAACTGTGTTCTTCGGAAAGCATTTTCTGCCTAATCTTTAACCTAAGTGCTGAAGGTGAGGTTGAAGAATTTTCCATCTATAACAAAATTTGATGCACGTATTAATTATAGTACAGTTAGTGGCATACCTTAAATATGCAGCTTTCTCTAAATGATGAAATCATTTTTAAGTCATATGTATATGAATGAAAGTCAGTGTGTGATTTATGTTAGAGTGGTACAGCATGTTAGAACAGAAAGTGACCTTAGATATCATCTAAAACTGTCTGCCTCATTTTGCAGGTGACAAAACTAACATCAGTGGAATCAAATGATTTCTCAAATTTTCATGATAAATTTCTGAAAGTTTTTTCTGCTATTTTCTCCACTCTACCAACCCAATTAGCTTTTTATTATCACAGAAAAAATTTTTAAATATTATATTTAATATTCCAAATTAAGTTTTGGTCCATTGCTTCTTACTAATTATTTAGTAATTTCTGAGTTAAAATTATTGCAAAAACATAATGGTGGTTTTATGCAAATTCCCAATCTATTTCACATATATGGCTCATTTTGAAAGTAGAGAAAAATGTGCTAAAGGGTTCAACATGCATTTTGCAATGTGTAAGAGACAAGTATTTTTATTTAGCTGTTGATCAGTTGCTGTTAGCCATGGAGCAAAGAATGCGTTTTGGTTTGCTTTTCTCTCAGCTTCATTCCTCATGTGTCAGAGTGACACAAATAGACAGGCTGACAACAGATTTATTACCTAACACTCAGCTGAAAAATTAAATGATACAGCTAAAAGTCACAGTCTGCCTTAGTACTCACTTGCCAATACAGGAGTGAGTACTAAAACACCCAGAATAAAAAAATGGTAATACATTTCATAGAAAAAGAGATTGGTAGTAAATCAATAATTCAATCAGTTTTGATGAACTGGCCTAAACAGAAAAATGATTCTTTAAAAATTTGTTTATCTTTAAATTCTTTTTCTTTGTAAATAGAGGGAATACTAATCTTTTTCAGTAATCTTACTGGGTTATCTCCCCATATTTTGCAATATGATTTAGTTCTTTAACAGAAATATTCCATATTTCCTCAGATTATCTTTTGAGCATTACAGGAAGCCAGTTTCAGCAGGTATGTGATGCTGTTCACAAACTGAAGTCAAATACCAGAAGAATAATTTATTCATATATTTTCAGATGACATTGCATATGTTAAATATATCATTTACAGTAGCTAAAAATAATCATAGTAAAAATTGCAAGACCACATTTTCCTCTTATAATAATTTTAGAAATGAGACTGACTCCAAAGCTTCCTTTTTAAATGAGGCAAATTAACATTCTGTATTTAATGCAAAGAGGGTCCTGAATTTCACTTTATTAAAAGTATTTTTGCATATTTTTTCTTATGTTGTTTCAAGAGGACCATTTATTGACCCTTGTGTTCTTTATTTTTTAATTCCTACAATCATGATAGAATTATAATGGAATGGCAAATATCTTCAAGTCTAGGAGATTTTGCTGGGTATGAATAATATGCCGAAAGGTAAAACTAATCTCATGTCTTACTGAATATGTTCCAAGGCTTTCTCCCCTTTATGATTAAGTAAAAAAGTTATTTTGAAAGAGCTGAGGATTTATTATCTCAGTGTATTTATGCCAATATCAACAGAATAAAAATACTTTTACCGTGTCACTTAGATAATAAGTATGTATGATCACAGAAGTATATCTTAGAAGGAGCTACATCCTAAGTCTTTTAATATTTCTATTTTGGGGTGGGGGAATAGCAGGGGACAAAATAGTTTTGACAGTACACTATTCCATCCAAAAGACTCAAAGTTCCCTAATGTATTTATTCAGAATTATCCTAACATGATATTGTTCTTTATGGCTGTCTGATCTGCTTATATAATGCTCTTCCTGTCTTGGGTTAAAGCAGAATGAATGCAATAGAGAGATGTATGAGTCTTTTTGATGAATAGAAGCCTTAGTGTAAAGCTAATAACCTTAAACATAAAATATTGATCTTGTTCTGTTTTTCTTGTGAATTCTTTACTATTATATAACATCTTATATTTTCATGATTACATGAAAATCAAAATATAGGTTAAAGTTTGCTCTCCAAATTGACTGATTTATCCTTAGTGATGCTGAAGGTCAAATTCTTTTTACTGAATTTTATAGTAATATTTAACATGACAAAATGCTTTGATTACTTAGGATAATAATGAACCAATCTAGTGCCAATAGGAAAACTTCACCATTCTTTATTCTTTCAACTGTTTTTGATTCCCAGTTACCTAGAAAACAATGGAAATGTTTATAGAATCCAGATTGCCTAATTTATTGTTTATTTTTCCTATTCCTACAGGATGTGACCCTTAGAGAATAAATCCTTTAAATAAATAATCACTGTGACTGCTCAATATAGAATAATACTAGAAGGTCTAGATCTATGTGCATCTGTGTTTGTTTGTGCATTTGTGTGCTGTAGCAGAATTATTCTCCCCAGCAAGACAGACTAAAGACATTTTTAATTTACAATTCAAGCATGATTTTAATAGGAGGGCTCAATTTAAACAATCAAATTGTTTTATTTGGCTATAGAGATTTATATGTCAATTTTTTATTTATTTTTGGTTAAAGGCATAAGCTGAAGTTCTGTTCTATATATGTCATACATACATTTTGTTGAAATACACAAGCAGCTGTTGATTATAGACCAAATGCCAGCTGCATACATTCATAAACTACAACACAGTTTCTATGTTTAAGATCTAATATATTTCTAACATCAAAGACTACATTTAAAAATTTATCATTATTGTTTTTATTTTTGTTTTAGTTTTATATTGTCTTTTTTCACTTTCTGCCAACATTAATTATGTGAGTGCTGGAAAAAAAATCAATATGAAGGCCACATTTGCCTTTTCAGTTGCCTTACATGTACTTTATAAATGATAACACTGGTTAGTGTTCTTAAAATGTTAATGGAATTTTAATTTAAATATTTAGAAATATTTTTTTAATATATATCTTTAAGGTTTATGTGATTGGTGACACTATTTTTGATGATAAATATTTATTTCTATACTAAGAAGTGTTAATATTAATTGGCTAGTAATATTTGGCTTTAAACATTTTTTATGAACTATAATAATTGTGTAAACTTTTTAGTATCTATAAATTTGTTCTGTCTGTTTTATATATCAAGTATGATATCAAAAGTTGGTTTAGAATATTTTAATTTGCTTTTAAATACCTATTTAAAATGCTGCCATTTGCAACAACATGGATGGATCTTGATATTATCATGCTAAGAGAAATGTCAGACAGAAAAAACCAAATAAGTCAGACAGAAAAAGCTGAGAATTATATGATTTCACTCATGTGTGGGATATAAAACTGAAAGCAACAAATGAACAAGACAAACAGAGACTCATAAACACAGACAACAGTTTAGTGGTTACCAGAGGGAAGTGGAGGATGGGGCAGGTAGATAAAGGTAAGTGGGGTTAAATATATGGTGATGAAAGAAAATTTTATTTTGGTTGGTAAATATACAATACAATATACATACGATGTGTTATTGAATTGTATACTTGAAACCATATAATGTTCTTAATCAATGTTACCACAATACATTTAATTAAAAAAATAAAATGTAATATTTGTCTTAATGGCTCTCAACTGAATTAGAATAGTATTATGTGTGATAAAAATAATATATAATTTGATAATTACATTTATGAGATCAGTGGAATTTTAACCTTATTAATTATGATTACACACCTATATACTTGCTCATTTAACATGGGAAGCTTAAAAGAATTCAGTTCTAATAAGTTAAATATAATTAATACAGCCAGTGTTTATTTTACTCATAATTATTCATAATCTTTAACTTAATATGTTTGAAGATGTAGAAACAAAAAAATGAAAGATTGCAGAGATAAAATAATAATGGTGAAACAAAAGTGATTAAAAATGTGGTAAGGGAAAAATATGATACACTGGATTTCTATTTCATCTCAGAATGAGAAATTTGTTAGAAAATTATAATTATTCAGAAGGAAATAAAGGAATTTTGAAATTTTCACATTCTTAGGAGGAAATAAGTATATGATTTTTTTGATTGATAAACAAGCAATATTTGATGTCTATTATTTTCTTATACTTGTTAGAAGACAAAGACACAATAAGACATTTCAAAGCAAAAGAAATCAGTGTGTCAATGTGAAAATATGAAATTGAAATGTATTGATGACTTAGATATACATAGTTCTCCTGCTGTTTCAACTTCAAAAATTCAGTTTCTCAGCTTGATTTTATAGAAAGCTAACAGTTATAAAATGTAGAGACTCATGGACCATGGGCCTTAACTAGGTACCAGGTACCTATGAAATTACCCAAGAGAAATCAAAACGTATGTGCACAACAAGACTCACATGTAAATGCTCATAGAAACTTTACCTTTAAAAGCAAAAGCTGAAAATAACCCATGTTCATCAACAGATGAATAGGTAAACAAGTTGTAGTATATCCATATAATAAAATACTACTCAATAATGCAAAAAAAATATTTGTTGATACATGCAATGACATGGACAAATCTGAATTTATTAAGTTGAGTAAAATAATCTTGACAAAAAAGTATGATTCCATTTGTAAAATTATAGAGAATGTAAACTAAACTGTAATGACAGAAAGGTCAGTGGTGCCTAGGGATGAAGAAATGGGGTAGAGAAAGGCAGGAAGGTAGTATCATATTGTACATTTAACTATGTGCAGTTTTTTGTATGTTATTTTTATACTAAAGCTATTTTAGATAACACTGCAAAGATAAAATAATGAAAAGTTAGGCACCAATGCAAAAACAACAAAAGAGATAATATATATCAATAATATATATTTATACAGGCAAAATGAGGTTAGGATGAAGACATTATACAGATAAGATAAAATAGTTCAGGATGGTTGACTGGTGAAGAAGCTATAAATAGTTATTGATGGATGAATTAAATGGGTACAGAAAGGTAGATTGAGGCTACACTTGAAAACAATATGGATTGTACATTGAAACTAAGGAGTTGCTGGCTCATGACATGTTTACAGCTGTTAAGAATTTCTAAGGTGTGTGGTATGGATTTGATAAAAAAGAAATAAAGATACTGGAAATAAGCAAATTATTTATGACACAATTATGTAAGTGTAGGAAGAGCTAATAAAATTCAACTGTACTTAATGGCACGACCTGTAGAGAATATGTAGATGAATAAGGCATTATTCTTTCCAGAATACACACATATGAAATACAAGTAAATGCCATTTACAGAGTAGTGAGAAGCTTGGTAAACTTGGTAGTGTGGGGTCACTAAGAATAATAAAACAGAGCAGGTTCTAAAAAATAATTGGAAAGTATAGTATTTGGATATTAATAGATTGGGACAAAGAGAGGAGCAAGGATGACTTTGAGGTTCTATGCTGACAGTCACTGAAGAATGATACGAAGAAAATGCAATAGAAAGTTGATTAAAGATGAGTTGCTTCATAATTTTCTACCATGGGAGAGGAAATAGAGGAAGGAATTAGAACTTTCTCAGGATTGGGACTGATACATTGGTGATGGTTAGAATCAGCAGAATGACTATACCTCTGGAGAACTGTGATAACTTTGATGCTGGAGAGCTGGTAGGGGTGAGAGTTTAAAGAGGAATCCCAACTCGGCGCTCTGGTGACTGGGTTCTTGTCTTAGGCTGTGAGGAAGAATTCAAAGACTCGACAAACAGCAAGCAGTAAAAATACAGGTTTTATTAAAGCAAAACTACACACTTAAGAAGAAAGTAGGGACAAATTTAAAGAAAGAGTTTACCCAGAGCTGTATGAATTACAAGCTTTTGTTTACTTGGGGGTGGGGGTATGGTGTCTGGAGACATGGTACTTGCAATGCAAGTGATATTATAAAGATATTATGAATAGTCAAAGCTGAACAAATGACAAGAGAAAGACTTAGGAGCCTACATCTGGAGGGGTTGTTATCCCAAGTCTATCCATCCAGCCTTTCAGTCTTAGCTTATTTCTCTTGCCACCTGGAGGGAAGAGGGTGGTCTAAGGCCATCTATCCTGTCACCACTCCTTGGCTTATTTCTCAGCAGGAGTCTTAACACTCAGTTTCAAAGCAGAGAGAAGGCTGAGTAAGGGACAAATGAAAAATTCCAGAGCAGCATACTGGAGGGTTGGAATATCCCTATGCTGACTCTCCTGCTTCAATCTGACTATCTGGGGAATTCAGATCTAATAGGGAAGCCAGTGAAGGCTGTATGCATAAATAAGTTTCTGTGGGGAAGAATAAAAAGTAAAGGAGATTTAGAGAGAGGATAATATTTAAGATTTGGTAAAATTTGACTTTAGAGACCAAAGAATTACCTGAGATGTAGTTTATGGGGTTTGGCAGATAGTGAAAGCTAAGTAAAGACCTGATGAATGTTACAATAAAAGCACAGGTATTATAAGATTCAAACTAATTAATACAATTAAAATAAAATAAAAATTGGGGAAAAGACATAAATAGAGAAAAGATAGATATCTATTGTTAGGTCAGCAGGGGAAGGGCCAGCCAGATGCCTGCCTGGAGGCTTCCCAGCTTGATATCGGAATCCTGACCTTCCAGCCAGACTTCGAGGTCCAGAATGCCCAAAGAACCCACCCTAAAACCCTGGGCGCCACCACCCTAATCCAGATGCTCAACTAACATTTGATTAACCATTCCCACCCTATACCACCTACCCGCACATAACCCCATAAAAACTGCACCCTCCCATCCCAGGGCACGACTTCTCTGGCCCCTCTCCTCTCTGGACCAGAGAACCTCGTTCGGGAGCCCCCTCCCAATAAAGGCTTGCTTTTAAAACTTCTCTTGGCCTCTCACGCATTTACCTCACAAGGTGCTCTCTAGCACTTCTGACACCTAGTCTAACTTACAAATTGGCTTGACAAAATAAGATTCCATGGACATCCCCCTCCCCCACACCATTAAAAGAATTAATACAGCCCAACATAAGCTAACACAGGGCCTTCAAGGATTGAAAATGTTCATACAAGACCTAACTTAGTGAAGTCATGATTACCACCACTGTTTCTTCTTTTAAAAGTCCAATTTTGCCTGTTCTTAAACCTGGAAATAATATAGGGTTTCACCACAGATGACAAAAACCTTAATGCTATAATTCCATCCATTGAGACCCCCATTCCTGATATGTAATGTTATTGAGATTACTGACTCCATCCAATCAGCAACCAGTAAATATTTTGCTACTACAGATTTGGGTAATATGTTTTGTTCAGTGCCTATTTCAATAGCCTCTCCACCACAGTTGACCTTCAACTCTGAAAGGACATAGTATATCCTTTCCAGGCTTCTCATAGGGTACCTTACCAGCTCTGCCACCACACAGACTTTGCAGGCAAGATCTTAACTTCATGCACTTCTCCAAGAGCACAGATCTGACATTACACTGAGAACATCCTCCTCCAAGAAGACTCACTTGACACACTCATTAAGGATACCCAAATACTCACAAAAGAGTTCACAAGAAAAGGACAGGCCATTACACCACATGTGGGGCATGGCCTGCCACCTTGGTCAAATTCCCGAAAATTATTTGGTAAACTGAAGACAACTCTATCCTTGACACTGTCGAAAAACAGCTATTGACCTCTCGGCATCCACAATATTAACACAAGCCCAACATCTTTTAGTCTTTTTTGGATTCTGGAGGCAACACAGTCTTTACCTACAAATTTTACTTATGCCCAATGATGCTGTCACTTGCACAGCAGCCTGCCTTGAATGGGTGGTGCCAACAAGACTCCCGAATCTGTCCAAATTAAAAACAGGCACTCCTGTCAGTGTCCTCAGAGACTTTCACTGCAGAGAGAGGTTTTAGCAACCTTCACCCAGGCATCTTGGAGTCTCTGGACCACATAGAATAAGTTGCCCAAGGACTTCTGATGCAAGAACTCTCTTTGCTCTCTTCACCTGCACTATACAAAAGAGGAGCAACTGCTAGCTGAATACTGAGCACTCCTGAAAAGAGAGACTCTTACAGACTCTGTCCTGAGACCCTCTGTACCCAGCTGCCCATTGAGCTTTTAGAGACACAGCTACTTAGGCCTCCTTAATACAGGAAGGAGCTATACCTGGGGCCCTCTGGCATATCCCACCTGTAGGAGAGGGTGGCCTCATCTGTCCTCAGTTCCTTGCCAGATGTCAGAGTAGGTTACCCCTTCCCCAGGCTCCTTGACTACATGGGGAGCTCCCTTGAGATCAACTCAGTAAGCAGTATTAACCTAAGAAATGTCCAGACCTGCAGGGAATTTTTATACATTTATTTGAGCCAAACTGATGACATATGTTAAGAAGCAAGATATCAAATGCTCCTGAGAATAACAGTTTTGCAGCTTCTTTTATGCATTAGAAACTGAGGGAACAGAAAGATTACCTGGAAGTGGGATAAAGCAAGGTGGGGGGATTAGATTATAGCATAGTTAACAAGATTATATGCTTTCCGGATGGTGGTTACAGCTTATTTCAAAGGTGTGTTAACCTAGATGCACAGAAACAACCGGCAGGGATTGCTTAAGGCAAAGATAAACTTTTTTACTAATTACATGCTTGGGGTGTGACTACCCACCACGACCTGCTCAGTTAGGAATTTATGATCAGATCACCCTGTAAGGTTACTTTCCATAGAACCCCTTTTTTAAATCCACATATTTAAGTTATAGGTGGCAAATGAACTCCTGCTGAGGGGATTGATAGTGTTGATTAATGTGGATTCATGCTCCCTGGGGATACACACTCCTTGCATCACCACCCCTACAGGTCCCTCAACTGCAGTTATTGGCCACAAAGGGGAATACATATAAATTCACCACGAGGCCCTCTCTCCCTCCTGGTCAAGAGCATGTTTCACTTGCTAGGGAGGCAGTTCATCTGTCCCTGAGAAGTCCCAATCACAACCAAGGTTTAAGTTGATGTCAAGGCATCAAAGGTCAGTGTGGTGTAAGGTCTAAAATTAGTACTAGGTACTATTGTGATGTATGGGGAAAAGCAGGCAGGGCCTGAATAGCTTAACCACATGGCCCCTCCTACGCTTTTCATGGGAACTGTGCCTCCTTATCCCTGAGTAGTGGGCTCTAGTTCCCTGCCAGCCTGTGAACAAGCCAGTTACACCCTCCTGAAGAAACCAGAGGCTTCCCTACGCTTCTAACACCACACAATACCTCCTACAGTCCCTTCAGGTTTACGCTGCTACTGAGTGTACCCTCCTTTGAGCCCTGAGTGACACACTGGCCTCTCCCAGGCTGTAAGTGTATGTGATTGATAATATGCTATTGATCTCAATTGTCCAATGTTAGGTACCTGTGTGTTCAACCATCCCCACGACCCTAAGGTCAGGGTCCCTTCCTTGCCAACTGGGAAAAGAGGAAGCAATCACAAAAGGCTAGTCTCATCTTCTGGGTTACCCAACCCATTCTCCAACCTCTTCCCTCACAAAACTCCCTAGTTCCTTGCCTCTCCCCTTAGCCAGTTTACTTGCCCTCCCTGTCTTTCTAGGCTGCTACATGTCTTTACTAAAAAATGTGATCCCTGTCAGATACTCCCTCCTCTTTATCTCTACTCTACGCACGTGGGGCCTATGGTTCTTGACCACTCTGTAGACCAACAGATGTCTGAGGACCAATAGTTTGATTTTCTGATATACGTAACACAGTGAGAGCCAACTCATGACAAAGAGTGGAATTCTGTCTTCTTCAAAGAGTATGTCCCCTAACCTAATAGTATATGCTGCCCTGTGTGGGCATGCAGCGGCTGGAGAACTGTATAAGAGGCAGCTTCTGTTTCTAAGGAGGACACCGGATCAGAGCCTTAAAGGAAGACTGTTAATATGATTA
>KE757715.1:0-13005 GCA_000465285.1 Eidolon helvum
AAAGTGAGAGTCAACGAAAGGGGGTAGAATAGAAATAAAGATTAGGTTAAAAAGATTAGGTTAAAAAAATTAGTCAAAACAAGGCCATTAACCTAAATAATGGCCTTGTTTGGACTAATGATGATTGCATACCATAACTGAGAGTTTGATAAAATCAACTTTGAAACTGGAAATTAAAATTTATAAAGCTAATGGTCAAACATGTACAGACAGTTATATTGTAGAGTCATGGATTCGATTTAAAGATATGGGCACTTTTTAATATTGAGTTGCTACTGTCATAATTTCATTTTTGTTAATTTGAAATTTTGTTAATTTTGAAATTTTTGTTAATTTTAAAATTTTGTTAATTTCATTACTAGAAGATCATTAAACTGAAACCTAAATTATTGGAATTATGTGATTGGGACAAAAACAGAGAAGAACAGAGTTTTAAAAAAGAGTGCTAGATAGAAGAACTGTAATAAGAGCCCACAGTAGACACCAGAGTACTAGATTAAAGGGTGGCTACACCAAAGCTAAGTTGACATCAAAATCTATCAATAAAGGGATGAAAATTATTGTTAAGGAGGAGCATGGAAACAGAATCTGAAGCTGGACATGTTTCCATTTGTGAGAACTGTGAACTGGAAGAGAAGACAGGGTATTATTTATAGCCAATATCAAGGAGAACAATAATATTCTCACCTCAGTTGTACTTGAGTATTCTGGCCAAAATAAATGAGTTAAGTGGGCCCAATGGCTGCCCCTGAGAAATGTTAGAAATGGTTTCATATTTGATTTCTTCTGAAAAAGGAAAGAGGTCTGTATACCTGCAGGTTTTTAATATGGATAATTCCACAGGAACCTCTACTTCAGAGTGACTTTATTTTCCAGCAGATTTATTTTCTATTCCTACTTTTCCTACAGGTTAGGCATTCAAAATATGTCCACTGAGATTCTTATATAAACATTCTATTCTTCATACTTGTGCAGCATAGTAAAATTTATTCATAATATTTGCTCATTTATTAAATAAATATTCATCAATCACCTACTATATACCAGGCATCATCCTAAAAACCAAAGTATAAAGACACATAAAACTGGAGCCCTGCTAATGGTTTAGCTCATAACCTTGTAAAAGCCAAAACAAACATAATGTTACACACAAAAAAATGTGTGACAGACAAATAATGCTAAGATATAAGATGATTACCTAAATGTCATGATATGCCAAAAGAAGAAGGCCTAATACAGTGCATGAAAGGGGTATTCAGGAAAGTCTGGATGACATGGCACAAGGTTGCATTTAAAAGGTCAAGTAAACTTTCAGAAAAATACAAAAGAGAATGTGTTTTGTCAGAAAAATGCAGAAAGAGAATGCCTGAGCATCCAGAGAAGGGAAACACAGGGGAGTCACATCATAAACATGTTTAACATACATGAATTAAAATAAATGTGCAGCAAAAGCCAATGAAAAGAAGATTTGTTTTAATTATTGAGGGAAATGTGGCTGCAATGAATTTGTGGATAGAATACAGAATACATAAAATACGAATATTATATTTTATAGTAGTTTTCGAAGGGGATTTTGTCACTAAATGCACTGAATTTTGCAATTAGTATTTTGTGTAATGTGTATCTACACTGTATTTCAAAATGCCTAGAATATGATGGGCAAGTATATGACAGAGTTCAAGGGATGAAGTTCAGGGAGGCATATTCAGAGGCCTCACAAGCCTTGCTTTAGATAGTGACAGGATCACTTAGACATTTAAAAGAGATAAACATGGTGAGGCACTTGTACAAGAGATTGAACAAAGGCAAGCCTGAAGACACCAGGAGCAAATAGAAGATGATTTCAGTCATCCAGTAAGAAATTTAGAGAGGCTGAAAAACAAATGAACAATGGTGTTTGAAAATGGGGGCAGATTCAACTGGCTTGAAAGTAGGAGGGGCAACAAGACATAGTGACCAAGGAGAAAGAGAGGGTGAACTTTTGCTATCTGGCTTGAGAAACTGTAAATGTGGTATTCATAGCTCTGAGGTGGATGAATTTTATTTGGGATACTGGTGGGAATACAACTGGAAAAATACCAAGATCTTAAAGTTTAGCCATAAGATAAATTTTTAAGTCATCTATATGGTGGTTGAAATTACAAAAGTAGATGAAATTGCCTAGAGTTTGTGGAATACTAAATTTATATTAACTTTTATTTAATTTTGTAATAACTTCGTTATTTAAAATCAATGTCTATACATGACTTAAACATCTATGAGGTATATTTTTTGTTCATATGATCTTATTATTCTAATGAGAAGCAGCACCGTGCTATAGAAACAGCCCTACCTATCCACACATTCAAACTAGGGTCGAAATATAGTCTGACACTTCTATTCTGAGTGGCCAAATTAGGTAAATAAAGTAAAACACATAGCATATGGTCTGACTTAGACTGAACAATTTATTAAATATTAGCAGACTTTGTTCTTGGTATTTCTGCCATTTCTGTGGGCATGGGCCAATAATTGGTACAGAATCAATAGTTATGGATTATTGAAGAATATTGAGTGCTTTAACAGGATGTACAGATCTTAATTAATCCTATAAAAGAGAAAAGACAGGCAGATAAGAAAAATAGTTCCACATTTTCAACTACACAAAATATTATTTTTGCTTCCTTTCCTCTGAACTCTCAGTTATTATTGCTTTGAAGTTCTGTCAAAAAGCCTCTGATTCAGGCTTTTAGTGCCGTTGGAGTCCACTAGAAGAAAATTATGCTTGGTCTGTTAGAGAGATTTAGGATTTTGGATTTAGGAATCAAGTCCTATTTCAGATTACATTACACAGTATGAACTGAGGGAACAGAACTTCATTTGGGGGCCCTAAATTTCACTCTCTGTGGAAATGGTAATATATACTTGCTCTGCATATGTAATAGTTCCTATAAGAAGAAAAAATAAAATTGGAATAAATTAAAGCTATATAAAATGTTAAAACATGACATTAATAATATAAGTATATTTATATTTAAAGAACTTATTGTCATATGATCCTTAGTATTTTAAAGCAAAATGAGACTGTCAACCTTTCCTTTTATTTCTTACTATTCAATGTGTTGAATCATATTTGCCAAAAAAATGAGAATGGCTGCATTTGACATGTGTAGGTGCTCATCTCTATTTTCTTTGGCTTCTTACCCTATTGTTTCAAATTAGAAATATGTTCTACATTCAGTTTTCTTAAGGATTTCTTTCATGAGAAATTGTAGTTTGAAATATTGGAATTTATAATAATTATAATATACTACTTTTTTCATTGATTCAAAGATACTATCATTTTTAACATGCACAATTATTTCATGCTGCTCTAAGAACTGGGGGAAAAAAGTACTGCTACTTAAATTCCAACACGTCTCAATCCTAACCTCTGAGTTATTAAAATGTTAAGAAATAGGACCTGTGACAAACGATAATAGTGTCTTGAACTTGTGCAATAATTATTTAAAAATTACTTTTTTGCATACATTTCACCATTACAAGATATTAATAGTATACTTAATACAGAAGAATAAAACTTTAACTTACAGAAAGCAAATTACTTGCATAATATCACGGAGTATAGGATAGTCGAGGAACAACAATCCAAGTCTTCTCCTAAGGAAATTTGTCATTTCCTTGTACCATGCCTTATAAAGCAAAACAAAAAGATCAAATTTGGAGAGTCAGAGAAACTTGGAAGTAGCAGGAATAGAGGTTCAAATCCACCCTCTCCACTAGGGCAGAGGTTTATTCTGCCTAGTAGTTTATTTTCTGGCATAGATTTAACACCTCTTACAAAGTTAATTTGATGTAGGCAATTGATATGACCCAGTGAATAGAGAGATTTAGGACCCTATCACACACAATGGAATCAAAATGCAAATGCAAACATACACATATACATACACACATCAATGTTTCAGTTCATATGCACTTAGTCATACTTACAGAGTCATACTTTGTAAACTTAACCATTAAAAAAAAAAGGAGGTGAGATGGTGACAATATGTGACTCTGGAAATTAAGAACTAAAGGCATGACATAAATAAGATAAACTCAAACCATTTATAACCTGTTCACAGAGAAATTCTGACCTCAGTCAGTAGCATCCTCTGATACCTAGCTTGAATCTTCCTTCAACTAATAGAATATTAAAATGACTTCTCAGTGTCTCTGCTTAAACTGAAGATGAAATTAATAGAAACCACATTTCAAATTTTGTTTGTAATACTGGTACTTCTCTTCCTTGGATAGTCAGTGATGAACTGACTCATCAGAGAGACTTGCTCCCCTTCCAAAACCTCTATAAATATGCAATCCAGCAGAACACCAGGGTCCCTTCTGGAGTACAATCCATGGTCTATCCAGGTGTGCCTTCCCAAGCAATCCTTTACATGGGATAGCTTAGAGAGACCTATATCTGTGTTGTAAGTTCTGCTTTTGAAACAGTGTCATGTAGTATTTACGGCTTTATCCTCACTGCTTGGTCAATCAATATGGATCATAATTCAGAGCTTCCAAAAAGTGTACAGAAGTTCCAATTAGACCTGTGCTTTTCAAACTTTAATGTAGATGGTAGATTTATTGCACAAATGGTCTCATTTTTGTACCTCTCAGTATGCATACCCTTTGGTAGCATATTTCCACTCTAATTATGTGATTTGAAATATGATTTGGGGGGTTGAGGAGCAAAATGACAATAGAAAAAAATTATTCAAGGAAGAAAGAGTTGAATGTTTCTGCTCTGTGTTCCTCCACATTTACCATCAAATCAGAATCAGTGTCTTCTAGAAAATAAGACATCATTTGAAGCAGAATAGCCTTCTAATTTTTGGTTTGTGGGACTAGGTGAGTAATGGTAGCATTTCAGTAATAAGGAAATTAGAGAGAAAAACACTTTGTATATAATAAAAATGTTAAGTTTGAGGTACTTATGGTACATCAAAGTACAGTCCTATAAAAAGTTGGTGACATAGACTTCCAAATT
This sequence comes from Eidolon helvum, assembly GCA_000465285.1. NCBI lineage: Eukaryota > Metazoa > Chordata > Mammalia > Chiroptera > Pteropodidae > Eidolon > Eidolon helvum. The sequence continues at coordinate 5,012 of KE757715.1, forward strand.
CACCTTAAAAATGAAGAGAGCTAGAAAGAGTGGCACTACTGTGATTACAAGAATAAAAGACTGGAGAACTTTCACATTAAACCTTTCTTTAGCCTATCTAGAACTAAGTAAGCTGAAATTTGAATAAAAATGGACTTTTGCAGGAAAAAAAGGCCCTGTGCATCCACTTGAGCGGAACACACTGGGTGGCATGTAAAGGGGTAAGAAATTACAGTTAGAAGTTTTTTAAAAAATTTCTAAAGGTTAAATGTGGGCTCCCATGAGAGTGTGATATAATGTGCGCCAAAGATATAAGGAGTGAGGAGGTTGCATTGTCTTGCAGGTTTTTCCTCCAAAAATCTAACCAAGTTCACACAGAGATATTGGGGAAAATGCCAAAAAAGAAGCTCCTCATGGTGCTGGCCCAGGTATAAGAACAATATCTACTGCCAAATAGACCCATTCACTCCATTCTCCTAAGGAACAAAAAATCATAATAAACAGAGAGAAGAGCAATAAAAACTTCTTCCTCAAAAAAGCTTAATGAATTCTAAGTAGCATAAATACAAAGATAGTCACACCTAGATCCATCATAATTAAACTGTTGAAAGACAAAAATGAAGAGAAAATCTTGCAACCAGCCACAACAAAATGGTACATTATGTACAAGAAGAAACCATAATAAAATTAAAAGCTAACTTCTCATTGAAGTTAGTGATTAATACAAAGATATAGACAAAATAATAAAAGAAAGAATAAATAAAGTGCTAACCAATAATTCTATACCTAGAAAAACTATACTTCAAGAATAAAGGCAAAATAATGACATTTCTGGATAAAAAAGACTTAGAGAACATGTTACAGAAAGCCAAATACCAAATGAAGTTCTCTAGGCTAAAGGAAAGTAATACAGTAATATTAGATAATTTGAATCTGTGAAGAAATATAGAATAGTAGTAATTGTAACTATTTACACAATTATAACAGCAGCATTATACAGTTTTTTTCTGTTCTCTTATTTAAAAACTTGTATAAAGTATTTTTTAAAATCTTACTGTAAGATTTATATAAAAATTTAATGAACATATATACACTAACTTGAATGAATTTCAAAGCCAGTCTTAAAAGGTTACATACTGTATGATTTATTTATATAATATTCTCTTAAAGATAAGCAATAATATTAGAGGATAGATTTGTTATTGTCAGATGTTAGGGAGAGAAAGGGGGTAGCCATAAAGTGATAGTATGAGGGAGTTTTTTGAGAGGATTGAACTGTTTTTCATCCTAATTGTGTTAGTGATTAACATAAATCTATACATGTGTAAATATTCATAGAGGTAAACATCCTAAAAAATAAAATTTACAGTATGATAATTTAAAAAGTAAAATTTATGTTAACAAAAATATTATGATAAACATCATGGAGATGAGAATAAGGTATTATGGATGCACAACTAAAGGCCATCATCTCACACAAGTGTAGGAGAAGATGGCAGAGTTTAGTTTTAAGGAATAAATCAAAACTACCCAATGAGGTGATCAGGGGTGGGCAGGGAAAGGAAAGTCACTCTTGACTTAAAGAACTTCATATACATACAAAGGCAACAAATAAAAACTTTACACATTCATAGAATTGTAAGTTGTTCTATATGGAAGGACAGTAAAGTGAACAGAAAAAAACAAGTGACAGCAAGCAGACATCGACTTAGGCGAAGCATGAAAGGTCATTCAAAAGATTCCAGGTAATCCTCAAAACAATGGAGAAGAACTGAAAGGTTTGAAAGTTAGGGAGGAACAAGGAGAGAGTAATGTTTCAAAATGACAAATTTGGTAAGAAATAAGATCAGTGCAGTGTGGAGTATAGGGGGAAGGTAGTCCAGACTGTAAAGTAGGATGAGATAATTTTTTGTGGTGTTGAGTGTTCTGTGTCTTAAGTAGGGTGGTGATCACGTGTGTGCCTATATATGTCGTACGTTTAAAAATGGGTGCATTTTATTTTTTCTAAATTACACTTCAATAAAATTGATTAAAGCATACCATAGGGCAATTAAAAGAATAAGCCACTCCTATCTGTCTCAACATCGATGGATCACATAAACATAATACTGAGTGAAAAAAAATAAAATCTATTTATAGCATATTCAACAACAGACTAAGCTAACCCATTGTTAGAGAAGTTAAAAAAAAAAAGATTACATTTCAAGAAGTAATGATGTGATATTTTATATCTTGAACTCAGTGGAAATTATACCCATATATACACTGTAAAAAAGTCATTCAGATGTATTTATAATTTATATATTTTATATAAATCTGCTATAAATAATTTTTTAAGAAAATAGAAAGGAAAAAAACAACAAGGATGGTATGAGAAACCAAGATGAAATATACAGAAATGTGAAGAAGGAATCTGACCATATTACAGATATATAACATCTGAATGCTGAAGAGTGTGGAGACAAAAAAGGAACTAACCTAAATGACCTTGCAAAACAATATGTTAATGAAATACTGTTAGGCTACAAAGAAAAAAAAACTGTACACAAAAAATTTACTCTAATTGGTAGATTTATTTTTCACAGGAATCCATGTGAACAATTCTGACTACTTCACTTGTATACAAGATTTAGACAGGCAAATATAATATAGACACTGAGACCCAGACTACTCCTTGTTAAAGAAAGAAATTAAAAATAAGCAAAGTAGGGGAAGCTAGCATAAACTCTGGAGTGGTATGTCAAAGTGAGATAAAAATAAATTCATATTTATTTTGATTGATAGATTAGATAGATGATAGACACATATCTAGATACTCAGATACATAAATACACAGATACATACATAAAGTAAACATAGATACGTATGTATACCTGGTTAGTATAAATACATATATTTCCTAGCATGTTTGCTGAGTGGGCCTAAAATCAGTGAAAAGTCAGTAGCAATGAGCATACCTCTCTAAATACCATTTCCAAAATGATCTAGGACTCCTTGGAAAATGTTTGAATCTTGAACTGGGGCAAGGAAATACCAGAAGTACCTAGAGAATCTTGTGGGTCTCGAATATAGAGAAGTGCTATAAAGAAAAAGAAAGGATAGAAAATATCAAAAGGACACAGAAACCAATGTGAAAGAGCACCCAAGACCAAAGCTGAAACAATCTGAGCAACAAAATGATCACAGTGTTAAATTATTACCCAAAATATATACCTATGAGTTCATCTCAATATAACAATAGAATGAATGAATGAATGAATGAATAAAATAAATTCTTTCTTATAGAAGAATTCCAGGTAATAAACATGAAAAAAATGTAGAAAGTTAAAAAAGAAATCACCATTTTAATACTACAGTAATAACTTGCAAGCAAGATCCACTGTGAACGCTAATATTAAAGGTAAAATTTTAAAGAGAAACAAGATATCCTCATAGCCTCAAAGTATCTCCCACAAAATATTTTTAATTGCAGTTGTGCTTTTATCATATTCAAAAACTCAGAGTTCTCCCTTTAGGAATTGAAGCTTAACTCCTTCCCTTTGAGTGCAGACTGGACTTAGGAACTCATTTCTAAAAAACAAAGCATGGAAAGAAGAAAAATAGCAACTTCACAGTGGAGAAACTTGAAAGACATTCCTTTCGCCAAGCAAGTAATAAGATAAAATAAGAAAGGCACTTATTTCATCCCTATGCTATTTTTCCATATATCCACAAACTCAGTCTAGCCATGAGAAAACACTGGACAAAAAACTAAGAGGTGTTCTAAAAAGTAACTGGTCAAAAGTGTGAATGAGGTGATAACCAAATAAAGACTGAGAAACCGTCATAGACAAGAAGAGACTGAGACATGACAACCAATTGCTGTGTTGTGTCCTAGATTAGATTCTTAGAGAGAAAAAGACATCAGTAGAAAACTAATGAAATGCAAATAAAACCTGTAGTTTCATTAATAGTGTTGTTACCAATGCTAATTTCTCAGGTATGATCGTTAAACTATAGTTTAATATCTTTTAAATAGTTATATAAAATGTCATCATTAAGGGAAACTGGGTGATGGGTACCTGGGTCTTCTCTGTATCATATTTGAAACTCTTCTGTAAATTTAAAATTATTACAAAATTAAAAAAACAAAAAAATTAAAATATCAACATAATTACGGAAGAAAAAAGATTAGAGCTAGAGATAGAAATCTGGGGGTTGCAATTGAACAGATAGAAGTTGAAGCTTGTAAGAGGTGAAATGAGTCACCTGGGGAGAGTATGCATGGTTTTGAGAGAAGAGAGATGAAGGTGCATTCATCTGGGACAACAAGGTTTGTTCAGGATTTTACCAAATAGAAATTCCAGAAAACTCTGTGTGTTTGAGAACATCATGGTCATGGTATAGCTTTAAAGACTCCAGACATGTTATCTAAATTTTATCTCAATTTCAGATCCAGATAATAGCTTAAACTTTCATTCTTAACTCACTTACATTTAAAATGAGGTGCTTATTTTCTAATTATAAGCGACTCTTGCCAAGGATGTAGTGAGTTAAGTGCCTAGCACCTAGTGGTCACTAAATAATTGATAGTTATTTGTAATATTCATTTTGAAAGTAGTTGATAGATGGTCATGGGGATGGGGAACACAGGATAGGAAATGCAGTTAGCATTAATATATTGGCTATGTGGAAAACCAGAGGAGAGAAGGAGCAATTAGGAGGATCATTTTATAAGCTCTATAAATATCTAACCAATGTACTGTATACTTGAGACTAATAAAAAAAAAAAAACTGGTGAAATCGGAATAAAATAGGGAATTTAGTTAATAGCAATGACCCAAAGTTGGTTTCTTAGTTTTGACAAATGTGCTATTAGGAGAAACTGGGGTGATGGGCATATGGGAACTCTCTGTATTAGCTTTGCAACTTTTCTATAAATCTGAAATGATTCCAAAATTAAAAGTTTATTAAAAGAAAAAAAAGAAGTCTAGAGAAAGTGAAAGATGTTAGAGTTTGATTCCCTTAATAACTGCTCTTGATTAATTTTGATGACATACCGGCTGGGTTAGTTTGAAGAAAACCAAGGAAATTAGGATCAGAATTCAAGCATCAAAATGTCTGCCTATTGAGGCACTCCTATCACCTAAGCCATTTATACTGAATCTTGAGCCTTTGTTCTTATCTTAGATATAAGAATCCTACCAATATGGTTAGATGGAAATAAAGGTATGAGGCCCAAAACATGAAAATTTTGTCCTATTTGGACCCAGTACCTCACTTATCTTACCTTTGAAATTATTACTTTGAGTAAGTACAGTTAAATGTTGAGGTGTCTTCAAATCACCAATGCTTCAAGCTTCAAATAACATACTTGCCCTTCTTTAATTATAGATTTTTTAAATTAAAGGTTTATAATAGCAATAAGGTCTTTGTGCAGCTGTCTTGAACCTGACAGATGTAGTATATGTAATGACAAGATTTACTGCCTAAGTAAACAGTCAAGAAAGCCTATAACGTACTGCAGCAATCCAGCCAAAATGTTATGGGACATGAATTAGTGCCTCATTCTCCCTTTGAAGGTAGCATTAGTTTTGTGCTCCAGAAAGGAAGAAGGTTAGAATTGCTATTTTTATTTAAAATGGAACAACAATGACAATTGAAACTAGAAGTTGACATTGAAAATTATTCTGAATTTTAAATGAAAATTCTTGTTAAGTAGCTATTTCAAATTTAGCAAGTAACTGAATTTATATTCATATGTGTACTAAAGTCACTCAGAAGATAGGAAAGGAAAAAAAAAACCTTCCTTACTTTCAATTCCATTTTCTAATAATTTAACTGTAAGACATTCAGACATTCAAGACTGAGTGTCAATTGACTGGAAAGAGCTTCCTTTTGGTCAGGGAAAATAATTCATACATCAATGTTATCTTAAGTGATTCCTCTGAGTGATGATATGTAACCACCTAGGAACAAAGAAGTGAACCCTATCGGACTATGCCTCATATTTATAACTATTGGAAGAGCTGAGCCATGATTGCATATTGTGTGCCTGGCATAAAATAAGTCCCCAAACTTTGCTGAAAGTGGCTAACACAGTTATATAACATTCCAGGTATTTTATAAGTCTTCAAAATTCAGAAAAGAGTATCTTTTGATTAAAACACATTCTCTTCTAGATTTGTAAGTTTCCACCAGGTACAAGAGTGAAGACCTAGCATCATGTAGCTCTCCTTCTATTCCCCTTTCTGGGTTTCTACTACAGTATCTCCTGTATCAGCAGGATTGAGCAGATCATTATTGACATAGTAGTTGGGTAGAATTTATAGCAGCAAACACTCAGGAACCGTTAAGTTCCAAAGCTTCATATTCCAGCAGAGGCAAGCTATGCTATAGTGAGCTTCCTGGGTGTAATCGGAAGATAATTTCTCTTTCTTTGTGCTACCATGAAAATTTTTAATTTTACTTTAGATTCCAACTACCCTAACCTCTGTTCTAAGATCAATTTTCTATGCCTCATTAAGTCTCTTTTCCTGCTTTCCACAGATTCTCATGAAGAAGGCATGTTCAAGGGCAGAGCTGGCACACTTAAAACTCCTAAAACTATCCAAGAATTTCAGTATTTTTGCCCCTTAATTATACGTTGTTAAGAAATCTTCCATAAAAAAAATGGAGCCCTTATTACATAAAAAAATGGTTTCTGCTGACAGACTGTAATTGAATACTGGCTCCTCCCCTTACTAGTTGTTTAACCTTGAGCAACTGCATCTCCATTCCCTTATCTTTAATCTGGGTGGATTAATTATGAAACCATTAAGTATCTAAAGATATAAGGTATTCTGAGAATGCCTGAAAACACACAGAAGCCCTCAAAAACTTAGATTTTCAAAAATATCATTCAAAAATTATATTTATATATTTGAGTTATTTTGCCTGCAAATGATAGGAAACATAATCAAAACTGATTTAGGGAAAGGGAGGATATTTAATGGGTCACATAGCTGAATAGCACAGGGTAGCTATGGACTCAGTCACCACTTGACATAAGGTTTTAAACAATCTTATCTAAATCTGCTTTTGTCTTCCATGTCTCAGGTCTGCAACTTCCATGAAAACTTTAATTCATGTCACCTACCACTGAGGTAGACTCAAGACCTTTGGAAACATAGATACTGATATGGATGCACTGTAAGAAAATACATGGTCCTAGACAGAAATTGGGCAACCATTCATTACCCAGAAGATGAGAAAAGCTGTTAGGCTGAGAAAATAGTGGATGTCTATGAAAACCTATGAAAATCTAAAAATAAGAACAGAGCAACCTAGAAATAAGAGCGTAATCTCATTATATGCATGGAATTCATTAGACAAGAAAATGGGAACTTAAAAACATTATAGAAATGATGATGAAAATAATAAGATAATAAATAATGATTGATGCTATATTTTGCTTTCATATTCAAAAGGGTTTTTTGATGTTAAAAGAAATCCACATATGCAAATTCCTGTTTTCTGTGTAGCATCCTAAAAGATAGCCATGGATTCATACTTAGCTTTGTACTTAGAAGGAAACTTAGGTTCAATTTTGTTAACCAACTTCTCTGCAGGCTATACAAATAGCTAAAAGTGGAATTAAGATTTAAACCATAGTCTACTAACTTTCAATTGTATATCACTTTTTTTTGTATTAAAGAGATCTAATCAGTGGTTCATATCCTGGGAAAATGTTAAGAGGATGGGATACCTTTGCAAGATATATGAAGTGGGTAGCAATTGGTAAGCACTGCCTTTTTGATGCTTTAGAATTGTACTATATGATAATGTCATAAAAATCATGCCATTCTCTCTAGGGTGGGCGGAAGACTTAGTTAATGGAAAAAATGATTAGAGGTAGAAGGCTGCTCAGCAGCTCTAATGGTCTCAATTTTGTTCACAAAATAACTTATAAACCATTCACAGTATTCTACCAGTACCTCCTTCTCTTGATTTATAATCTCTTTTTTATGGGTTCAGAATGGAATCAATGGTCTGGG
>AWHC01038547.1:0-10988 GCA_000465285.1 Eidolon helvum
TATAGATCATATATTTTATATATATATATATGTATATATATTTGTTCTTCCTAAAAAATATTTTCAGCTATATTTCACCCTCTGGGAATTTGAAAATAAAAGCTACAGGCTGGTGTTATTAATGTCACATACGTCGGTCATCGCACATGTAAAGAGAATGGATATTGCTTAACAAACCAACATGGGAGCCCAACCGTGGCACAGAGACGAGGCAACATGAAAGAGTGGAGTAAACGTGGTGGCCTGCGTGGAGCAGGAGACCTTCCCCACACGACGGCTCCTGACACCATGGCCAGCCCGGTCCGTACCGGTCCTGAGCTCTGAGGTGTCCTGTTTTCAGAAAGAATGAAGGTCCAAACGTGCTGCCTTCTATTGTGGCAGGGACTTATACTTTTTCGCCACGCCTAACCCGCTTTGTTTTCTGGGTATACTTTTCCGCCATGCCTAACCCGCTTTGTTGTCTGGGCAAATTGAATTTTTCTGGAAATTTGTCCATTTCACCTTTGTCGAAGCGGGTAATATTTAGGTGTGTATGGACTCTTTTTCAAATAAGTAGGGGTTTTGTAATTATGGTAGAGGAATTCTTGCCTAGCACCCCATTTTTCTGAGGGCGTGGTCAGTAGAGTTTCGGTCGTAGCTTCACGGTTCACCTGGTGATCATTAGCGACACGTGCAGAGCACTTGAAAAGTATTTGTATTCTCCAGCTACTTGATGTCATGTTCATTATGTGTTAATTGAGCCCGTGATGTTTAAAATTGTCAAATCTTTTATAGTCTTAACGGTTCCCTGCTTCTTCTATCAGTTACTATTAGTGATTTAAAAATCTAGTATAATTGTGTGCTTTTCTCTTTCTCTTTTTAATTTTCTCAATTCGGCTTGATATACTTTGAGGCCTTATTATCAGGTATGTTCAAATATTCTTATTTGATTTAATCTTTTATCGTTATATAATATCTTTTTTTTATTCCTATCTCTGGCCTTACATTTCTGAATCTGATAATATATAGCTATACCAACATTCTGGGCTTTAAAAAATTTTTTAGGTTTGTCTGTTTCGTTGGATTTTTGGATATTTATTTTTAAAGTTAGATATCCCATCTTTCGGCTTTAAATCATTGTGAGTAATTTTCCCAGCTTCATTGAGTTATAATTTTATACATAAAAACCACACATATTTAATCCACACATAGAACTTGACAAGTTTGGACACATCCATCCACTTGTGAGACCATCATCGCCATCAAGCGGACGAGCAGATCGACCGCCTCCAAGAGTTTCCTCGTGTTGCTTTGTGTTTTTTATCGTTTTGTCCCATGGGAAGCACACGACATGAAGACCGAGCGTTTAACAAATTTTTAAGTGCACGGGACTGTGTTGCAAGCTACAGGCGCTGCGTTCCACAGCAGATCTCGGGAGCTCATTGTCTCATGTACTGTGACTTTATACCCATTAAACAACTTCCTATTTTCCCCTTCTCCATCTCCTGGTTACCACCATTCTATGTTCAGCTCATATGCTTGACTATTTTAGGGACCTCATATAGCAGATCATGCAGTATTTGTCCTTGTATTTGTCTGTTATTGGGTGCATAAATGCTTAAAATCATTATAGCTTTTTGATGAATTGATTCATAATCATTGTGAAGGGACATTATTTTTTCTTTGCTTTGAAATTTATTTTGTTGGCTATTAATTTAGTATGTAGGTGATACATATTTCTAAGCTGAAATTTTTGGTTTTTAATTGAAAGATTATGGATGCGGTTGTAAATATATCTACCTTCTTAATGTGTTTTAATTTCTATCTGTTTTGACTTCCCTTTTCAATATTTTTCTAACTTATTTTGTATTACTGAGCATTTTTCTGATTCCACTTTGTTTATTTTGCTATTTTTTTAGCTTTGTTTATTGAACTGGATTTTTTGGTTGCCGTTGTGTGTGGCCTGTATTGGCTACTTGAAGATTAACAACTTTTGTTTATCACAGTCAACTTCCAAATAATATCGTATGACTTCACACGTGAAACGTCATATTTTTCACATCGTTCTTCTTTATTCCGTGTATGTTAAATGTCTCATATGATGCCATTTCTGCTCGTGAGTCACTGCCTGAGATTCCGCCTTCGGTCGAGCCCAAGTTTATTGATATTTTCAGGAAGCACAGGCTATAAAAAAAAACACGATGAAAGAAATTATTAAATTAATATAAGATTAAGCCAGACTTTAGGAAATATAAGGTACCAGTAAATATAAGGTACCATGAATAACACTATCAATCAGCCTGTACTAATTAAAACACATTGCTAGAACATTGACGTTTTGGGGGATACATCTATATATTGATTAGATTAAGACTGCATGAGTGAATACATTTGTCAAAACTCATCAAATTCTCTAGTTAAAAGACATTCATTTTATTGTATGTGATTGTTGCATGAATACATCTATTTAAAAATTAAAAGAAGGTAACAAAGATATTTAAGAGATGCATCAATTAGAGCACATGAAACACATCTGAAAACTGATTTAAATAAAATAATTTCAAGCTAAATAATACTAATGAATAAACTTTATTTTTTAGCAAGATAATAAAATCATGCTTCTTTTTTTTTTAATATAGACTTTATCTTTTATAAAGACATATTGATAAACTTTTATAATGTTTGGAATTTGTTTTAAAATAGTTTGAGCAAGAGGGAAATGGATGCACATAGTTGAAAAGGTGTATTACCATAGTTTGATCACAATTAAAGCTGACAGATTGTCACCTATGTCTCTCAATATGACTTTAAGTACTTCTGATACATGTTTGACATTTTCCATACAAAAAAAAAAAAACTTAAGAGTGTGAGCTATTTTGTAGTAATTGGATGATGGATTCTGTAATTCCAGACATTTTTATGGTTCACTCTGAAAAGAAGATACTGCATTGTTTGATTAGAAATTTGCTCATAATTTATTCTTTATTAACATCTTGATATCCTGCTCATTAAGAGGGAAATGAAAATTATTGATTGCCAAGTGAGAACCAAGCTCTGTGGTACCTAATTATTTTAATCCTTTTATAAACTCTTAAAATCAAACGCAGTTTCCAATTTTTAGAATAAAAAATGTGGAGGCTCCATGATATCACGGAATAATAAGTGCCAGAGCTCTGATTCTAAAACAAATAATAAAAACAATGCCATGAAAAAATGGTTTTCCAGCCTTTGTAAAAAAGATAAACAATTACCTTATGATATGTGAAAACATTGGAAGTATCAAAATAAGTACACTATAGCGGGAACTGAAGAAGTTACATTACAATCCATAGGATACTTTTCAAAAAAAGTAGGGCATTTGGTGTGGGAAACTCTCATATGAGAATTGAATTATCTTGACTACGTGTGGCAGCGAGACTTTGTGACATTGCCATACGGCAAAGCTGCTTCCTGTCTTTCCTCAAATCCTTTGATCTCTCTCTAAAAAAGTTAAATTGATTATACCAAGGAGAATTCAACACTTTCTCTATTTTGTTTTCTGAGATTTAATGTATTTTTTAGTCCTTTCATATGTCTCATTCAGGATTTCCATAAAAACCTGCTTCACTCATGGTGGAAGTTTTTGTTTGTTTCTTCCTCACTCTCCAATCCAAGAAACTGATCTTGAATTAGATATGCTGTTAAAACATGGCTTTGAAATATTTCTCACTCTGCGCTACAAAAAGACGTTGGCAACTTTCAAAGTTCTGGTGTTTTTTCTTGCTTAGCTGAAGCTCCTGTAGTTGCTATTGATTAATTCTTAGGACTGGTTTTCCTCTTGTGTAAATCTTTCCTCAATCATTAAAAGTAGCTTGATTGTTTCGGAATGGCTTTAAATCTGTGTTTTAAATTTACCGAATCTCTCCAACTCGCCTATTAAAATTGGTTTTCTCTTCCTTAGTGAAATATTTTATTGTTTAGCTTTAAGTATCGAGAGGGGGAGTTAATAGCTCTTTGTACGTCCGAGCAGTAAATTCAAGACCTACACAAAATTCTGATAATTTCCTCTTATTCACTTAACAAACAGGTATTTAGAACCTGCTTTTATCACATGCTGTTCTAAGAACTAGGAATACAACAGGGCCCCTACCCTCGCACATAAAATACTACACATATGTGTTCTGTAATTATTAATTTTTAAAACGTGGGGTTTTAGAGAGGCTCAGTTTGTGCGTGTGCTTGTGTGGGGTGTGGTGTGGTGTGTGTGTGTGTGTGTGTAATGGATGGATTAGGTAGTCTGGGGTGAGGGAAATTTGAGAAGGAGCCGTTGGAGGTTGGTAAAATTTTTTTCCCAGCAAGATTTCTAAGCAGAGGTACTGGTATGTTTTGTAAACCAGGAAAAATCAGTGTGTTTGGCAAAGGCGAGTGCCTTTCCTTTTTCTCCAAGTCTCCCTCTTTGGCAACCCAGAAGGATTAAATTATTCTCGGAGACACCAAAGCTTGCCTTGCTTCCAGAATTTCATGTTACTTTCCATTTCACAGCATTGCCCTTGCTCCGAACATTTGCATGGTCATCACCTCCCACCAGGCAGCAGATCTGTGCTCACATTTACCTGTCCCTCTGGCCAAGGTTGGCATCTTACTGTCCTCCCTGGGCTGTGTGGTCTTGCTTCCTTTACTCCCTCTGAGACCTTGCTTTGCGAGTCATGACGAATCTTTTTGGGGTCCCAGCCTCATTTCTCCCTGGCTTATTACTTTATCTATGTACATTCAGCCCATTTTTGTCTACAAAAATCCCTCTCTGGTGAGTGCACTCTCTTGTGCTTTGCACGCTAAGCTTCAGGAAAGAATAGTCCCAATTCATGGCTTCCATTCACTTCCTCTTATTAATAATTAACTTAGTTAAAAAAAAAAAACCATTGCGTGCATATGCCCCACTAGTCACTGTTCTAGATACCAAGGGAATAGATTTAAATGACACATTCAGATTCCCCTAGAGAGACAGAAAAGTAGATCAATAGCTTAAACGATGGCCATGCTATGAAGCTCTACACCAGGAAGGGACATTGAAGCCAGAACAAGTTATTGAGATTGGATCTCCTTGTTTGAATGGAGCCTTGCGGAGTGACAGGGTGTGAACAGGAAATAAGAGTGTTTAGGAAAAATGGAAATGTGCAAAAGATATAAACATTGAATATAATATTTTCAGTAATTAAAAACAACTGTGTGATTTGAACAAAAAAATAAATAACCATAGTTTTGGATTACTATCCAAATGAAAAAAATAAATATCCACTAATTCATCCTGATATAAATAAATGGTTGAATGAATAAATAAATGGGAGTATTCCTCCCTATAGAAGAATTTTAAATAATAAACATAGAAAGGGTGAGGGAGGTAGAAAATTATCATTAGAATGCAGCCACAGTAACTATTGCCTGGGGCAAGGTGCATTGATAAATGCTGAAATTAGGGGGTGGAATTTTAAAGAGACACAGCCTCTTTTGCATAACCTCGAAGGCCCTTCTCTGAATCCGTGCAACTTAATGGTGCTGTAACACAGAGGTCCACAAATGTTTTTCTACTCTTTATTTTAGTAGAGCTTAACACTCTCCCCTTAGTTGTTGCTTCTACAAATATTTAGTTGCTTCTACTACAATTAAATGATCAACGTTAAAATCACCAGTAATAAGTTATCACATATCTCTTGAGATGGTGTGAGTATACGCACACTTTACCTCTCGTATTCTTCCCCCAAATTTATTACTCCAGTTATGAGAAAATGTCAGAGCAAAACAGGCTGAGAGACAGGCTACAAAATCCCCAACGAGTAGTCTTCAGAAGTATCAAACAAGGAAACGACAAACATGTTAGCTAAATGCAACATGATATCCTGGATTCCATCCTGAAATAGAAAAAGACATTAGTGGAAAACTGGTGACATATGAATCAAGTCTGAAGATTATTTGGAAGTATCGTACGGATAGGAGTTTCTTGATTTTGATAAGTGCATCATAGTTATGTGGTAAGTGTTTATTAGGGGAAGCTGAGTGAAGGATATACAGAAATGCTCTCTATTGTATTTACTACTTTTCTGAAGAGTTAAAGTTATTTCAGAGTGAAGAAGGAATAAAAAATGATTATGTGTAGCATAATGAGCATATGTTTAAAGGGACTATAAAAGCAGTGGCCTTAACAGTCAAAGTCATGGTCCAAGAGAGAAGAGAATAGGTTGGACTTCATTACAATCAAAAAAACAAACAAACAAAAAAACACCAAAAAAAACCTTACTCTGTAAAAAAAAAAAAGAGTTAAGAGAGTGAAAACACAAATGATAGAATAGGAGAAAATGATTGCAAAACACATGACTGATAAAGCGCTGATATCCACAATATAGTTTCTGAAAATGTCAACAATAAGAAAACAAAACACCCAATTCGACACTAGGCCAAAGATCTGAACAGACACCTCGTCAGAGAAGATAATCAGGTGGCAAAGAAGCGCGTGAAGAGTCTCTGCATCGCACGTGGCAGGGAGTCACAGGTGGGCACACACCTGTCAGAACGGCCCACCCCGCACCGCTGACGCTGAGTCGCACAGAGAACGGGGGGAGCAGCAGATGCCCTCGTCCCTCGGCGCTGGGAGACACAGCGGTGCAGCTGGGTGGCGAGGCGGCTCCACCGCGTGTCACAGAGGGAAAGACGGGCTCACCGTGTCGTCCCGCAGTCCCACGCTTGGGGTCGTCCCAGATGAGCTGGAACGTACGTCCCAACAAAAACCCACACGTGAATGTTTACAGAAGCTGTATTCACATTTGCCAAAAGGTGGAAGCAACCGAGATGTCCTCCCAGACGTGGATCAACTGTGGTCCAGCCACACAGTGTCACATTATGCAGTGATAAAAGGAAGCGAGCCATCGAGCATGAAAAGACATGGAGGAACCTTAAGCGCGTATTTCTAAGTGAAAAGCCAGCTTGGAAAACTGCATACTGTGTATATAACAACATTCTGGAAGCGGCAGAAGCACAGAAATAGAGAAGAGACCGGTGGTTGCCGGAGGTTTGAAAAAAGGAGGGATGAACAGGGTGTTTAGGACAGAGAAAGCATCCTGTGTGATGCAGAATGGCTTATAGTAGCATAGAATGTGCGTAGCTTCACACACACTTATGACATTCTGCATTCCTCAAAACTCATTGAGCCATGTGACATAAACGGCGAGCCCTCACGTAAACTGTGGACTTCAGTTAATAACGTATTCCTATTTCATCACTTTTTACAAATGCACCACATCCAAGAAAGATGTCGATGAAGGGAAACTGAGGGACGATACTGGAATTCTTTGCACTTGCTGGTGAATTTTTCTGTAAACCTAAAACTTCTCTACAAACTAAAGCCTAATAAGCAAACTAGAATAGGCTTTAAATAGGAAGTGGAGTAAGCAAAATGGTGATCATTTCCCCTTGCTTTCACATCCAAGAAAGAAGTCAATGACAAGAAACTGAGGGACAATACTGGAATTCTCTGCACTTGCTGGTGAATTTTTCTGGAAACCTAAAACTCCTCTATAAACTAAAGCCTAATAAGCAAACTAGAATAGACTTTAAACAGGAAGTGGAGTAAGTGGAATGGTGATCATTTCCCCTTGCTTTTCTCATGGAAAATGGAGAGTGGGAGATTAAATAAGGAAATAAACCACATCTGAGGTAACACTGGAGAAGAGGCGTGGGTTTGGTGAGGCGTGTGGTGGGGAGGGGCTTCTGTGAGGAGCTAAGTGGCAGATAGATGTGCGCTTTTCCTGGAAACTAAACGCCATGAATTGTGTGGCCTTTAGGGCAGCTGTTTTCCTGCGTGTTAAATAACGCTTGTTAAAAGGTACGAACAACATCATGTATAACCTTCCATTGTTTTAATTTTTATTTCAACATTCAGTGAGCATTAAAGAATGGGACAGGACAGGTCCGTGCAATAAAGAACGGTCCCTATCCTACTGGAGGGGCTTGGAATGCAAAGAGTACCGATTATATGGTTCTCACTCGGGAAGCTACTCCACGACCCGTGTCAACCCAGGTCTTGCGTGGTTTAAGGGAAAGATGAAGTCTCCACAAAAGCCCCCTGCACCGAGCCTGTCTGTACCCCGTGGACTCACAGGAATCCCCTTGTCCTTGGCAATGCTTTGTGCTCTGTGCCCTGTTTCCAGTCTCCTAGGATTGTGGTTGGTGAAAACGAAGGGATAGCTCGAAATCATCACAGAAATAGGCAAATATTGCAAATTAGAATATTCCTAATATTGGTATCAGTATTTCAAAGAGCCAACTTTTAAGCATTTGCTAGAATAACAAAGCTTAAGGCTAACATGAAAATTTAATCAAATCACTTGGCCATTTGTCCCCACATCTTCTAAATATGGCAAGGCCTTTAGCAAGAAAAAGTGAGCCCCGAGCAAAGACATGAACGAAAAAGGGCGGCAGAGGATTCTTACATTTTTCTCGAATAAAATGTCAGCCCCTGGTGGTACCTCCTCAGCTTTAATGCATCCACACGTGCCCCCCACTCCACCCACCTTCGAGTGGGCTCCGGCTAGATGCCAGATTCATCTGCATTTGCCACCTGAGGTGAATATCCAGTGACTCATCAATATCATGTTTCTGTGTTTTAAAGAGATTTCATCAGCGTTTCATGCAGCTGTCTGCAGAGTTGAGACTGAACAGAGTAGAAAAGCTGTAACAGTGTGTACCCAGAAATATCTTTCCTTGTCACCTCTATCATTTTTTTTTTTGCCTGAAATGCCCTTGGTTTGATCCTTACTTTTTCCAAAGAGCCAATCACCTAAAACACAAGCTTTCCCTCATTATCACAGCAGTGATTTTAAGTCGTTTATGAATTATCTCAGAGGGGTACGCTTCCTTTCCCTAAGAGATCAGTAACCAGTGTGCACGTAAATGTGCTGAAGCACTTTTAGAGCTTTATCCTGAGGGGTCTCGCGCCGGATCTGGGTATGTCATTCGTGAACAGTACTCCCCTTCGCTGTCCTCGTGGTCATGAGTCTCAGGGACGCTTCCTGCTGGATCGATCTGTGTTTGCTGTGCAATACAGATGTGCAGCAGCATAATTCAGACTGACGCCTCCACATAGTACTTCCTCTGATGACGCTTTCGAAGTGGCAAGGTAGCTGGGAAAAGTACAGAACTGTCGTGAGATATCACCTCTCCCAGCAGAATTCGAAATACTGCCGCAAAACTGTCACACGGGAACGTAAGCTGTGACGTGAGATAGCAACGCAGCTGATGGATTGTACTCTGCACCAAAAACCACGAATTCTGTAGCCCCGTAGACGAACCACAGAACTGTGGCAACAGTAACGGAAAAGCCCAGACGCCAAATGGATATGGGGGAAGTAAGTAGTATTTTCCAAGTTGGTCAGATACCCGATGGCCTTTTTTTCTACAAGTATAAAAGAGGCACGTGGCATGAGAGAAATGGTAACCGTTACCCGCAGAAGCAGTAGAAACGCTTTTTAAATTGCTTACTACTTGCTTGCTGTGTCCTACAGTGCTCAGTTAAGCTTAAGGACTATGACTGTTGAAACTGCGTTTACCGTTAAGGGAAGCCCATAGAGAATTTCCTCTATGATTTTAGGATTCAATGCTTCCTTCTGTGAATAACTGGTTTTCCATGGTTAAGGATGCTCACGGTGTAAGCAGTTAACGTCTCACAGAATCTTTTAAAAGGCATATCAGATGTTTTCCCCATAGGTTTGATTGGAGGATGACTGTATTTTTGGATAATTTGGGGAAAGTTAAATAGTTCCAGGAGATGGCACATCATAAATAAATGTTTTGGCCCTTCGGCTAACTTTGTATTTACTGCGATCTGACAGTCTATAGACAAAGGCTCCATTTAAGTGTCACTCAGTAGCGCTATTTGTTTGGTTATTACTGACGAGTGTTTTCCCGAGTATTTTTGCACCTGAAAGCGTGTTGGTTGCCGCTGTGCACGAGCCTTAAGGTGCATCGACGTGCCCGTAGCTGCTAAAGGTAACGGTGACACAGAGCAGAGCTTTAATGCTGTCGGCTGACTCACCGGTTGGATTCTTCACTCAGGACACGGAACGAGGTAGAGCGAATTGTGGCCCTTAGGGCATGTCCTGTCTTGAGAAGAGGCTGGCGAGCCTCAGGGCTGTGTCCCTTGAGGTTTTCAGTGTGGGGTGTTGGCCGCCGCCCTTCAAGCCTGTCTTAACGTAGGGACAATCAGAGGGGTGAGCACGTGGGCTCTAGAGCCCAAATGTGACTGAGAAAGTCTTCTCCTTTGCCCTCCAACCAGACTGTCTCGAAACTCAGGCTAGCAGTACACAGAGGAATTATTTTTTTTAATAGTTCTTTCTGTTGAAATCACAGTATCTCATACTTTGAACATTGAGTGGTGAGGAGGCTTTATTTTCCATCAACAGTAATTTTAGCATCGGGAGTAAAAATACTCAATTTCAGGTAGAAGAAGATCATGTTTTTTTGCTGGCAAAGGAAAGAATTAAGTATTCTCATGTCTGCATTGTTAACTTTCAGAATTTTATATATGAATATACGTATATATACACAAACATGTATATCGGTATATATGTATGTAGGTATATACATATATGTTTTAGTGATACACATACCTTTGTCATGTATTAGAAAAGAAAAACAAAGTTAAGAATAGGGTGTCATCAATGAGATGAGTAAGACAGAGAACACCAGAAAAATAGTCACAGGCAGAGAAGGACCCAGCTGTGAGGGTTTGCTGGGGTCACCGATAAGTCTGGTTTTCCTTTTTTAACTAGAGACCTGAAAGGGATCAGGACCACTAAGCTCCGTGCAACTGAATTCGGTGCCATCCTGAGACCTAGAACCCCGTCTCTCATCTTAGATTTAAGCCCCTGGTCGTGAAGGGCAGTCAGGCACGTGACTTGGTTAAGGCGTCACCAACATAAGTAAAAACTGACAAGTAGAAACCACGCCGAGTTTCACAGTCTCATCAAGACCGAATATATATA
>KE757719.1:316-15198 GCA_000465285.1 Eidolon helvum
AAACGGTTAAATATGATACAGCAGAAACGCATTTGCTGTTGCCTTGCCAGGCCCTGCGGGAATTTCTTTAAAACATTGCTCCCCCCATTATCCATTACTTATGTATTCGTGGGAGTGTGGTTTTGTAACCAGTTCAGATGAATTGAAACAAAAAACGCCACCGCAGGAAAGGGGGGCGGGGTGCGGGGAATGAGGCCGAGGAAGGCCGGGGTGATCCTGCGCATCTGTTCTTCAGCCGGTCTTGGACGGCACCTGCCTTCACCCAGGAGGCGGGGGTGAAGTCCGCAGCGAGATGTGGCGTCAGGGGTAGGGGAGAGAGGGCCAGGGGTGAGAACCGGCTCCCCGAACTCCACATTAGGCCGGAAGCGGATCATCCTTGGGTCATTAGGCAGAAACCACCCGCAGGGTCATGTCTGTGTTTTCTGATTTCCAGGTCCCCTCGTCACTCTCCTGCCACCTGCAGTTCCTCCAGTGGTTCCGCCATTGCTCACGGGGAGACCGGATCCCGGCTTCCTATCTGGGGAGGGGCTGAGAGACCTGGGCCGTCTCGGAATGGACGCAAAGTAGCCCTGCCACACAAAATGCTCTATTTCTTTTATTTTGAATTATTTAAACTTTATTTTTATACAACAACAATAGTTTTGTTCTCTGTAAATTAAAAAAAAGGTAAGGAAAAAGCAACTGTTCACAATCTCCATCGAACCATTGTTAACATCTTCACGAATCCTCTTCCAGTCTCTGTTCTGTGCCAATATAAACATGTGCAAATATACATATATATACATTGTAAATATAGTATATATATTTAGCTTCTTTCTTTTTAACAAAATGGACTCATGTGATTCATACTGTCTGGAATCTGCTTTTCTCCTGTAATGATGTAAAGTGGACCTCTTTTGGTGTCATCAAATACAGATTGCATCATCATTTTAGTGGCTGTGGTGGGGCTGAGATGGAGGTGGAGAGGAATGGGGAAGTGGTAAGGATTAGGGTTATCTCTCGTTCTCATTACTTGTTTATTAGAAAAGATGCATTTTACATTTCTGTGATGCAACACCAATTCTTGCGGTTTCAAATCAACCATATCAAAATTTCCACTTCTCATTCTTGCATCTCGGCATATTTGTATAATTATTACCTTGGGAGTAATTCCCCTCCCCCCTTGAAAATCAACGTGCTCTTGAGAAATATTGCTTGCTGGCCAGCTGAAAGTGGGCTTGGGTGTAAGAACAGAGCTACCCTCCTGGGGATACTGGGGGTGAGCTGTGTGGAGATGAGTGTGTGTGCGCGTGTGTGTGTGTGTGTGTGCGCGCGCGCGTGCACGTGTTTTCAGGCTGAAGGAGAAGACAGGAAGGAAGTCAGAGGAAGCTGATAAGCATTAATCTATTTGTTAGTTCATTCAGGGGGGTTCTTCAACCCTTTCTAAGGCTTTGTGTTAAACCATCAGAAACAAAGGTGTCCCAGGCTTGAGGAATTCTGCCAGGTGAGAAAGACACCTGCCATATAGTGTGACTAGTGCTAGAATAAAGATGTATTAATTTCATACGACCGCTGTAACAAATTACCACAAACTCGTACTTAAAACACCACAAATTTCTTATCTTACAGTTCTGGAGGTTAGAAGTCCCAAATCAGTGTCACTAGGCTAAAGTCAAGACATTCTTAGGGCTAGATCTTTCTGGAGGTTCTAGAAAAGAAACAGTTCCTTGCCTCATCCAGCTTCTAGAAGCTGCTGGCATTCCTTGGCTCACGGCTGCATCACTCCAAATTTAATTTTGCCTTCCCCTGACTGACCTCCTATTATGTGTGTTACATGCTGTTAAGTTGGCTCTGACTCTGGCCACCCTATTAATGAGTGCTGTCCATGATGTCCTATCCTCAGCAGCCCTTCTTAACCCTTCTGAGCTCCTGTGGACTCAAGCCTGTGGCTTTTTTTATGGAGTCGGTCTCATATTTGGTCTTCCTCTTTTCCTGCTACCTTCTGTTTTCCCAGCATTACTGTCTTTTCCAAAGAACCTTGCCCTCTTTTGATGTGCCCGGAGAAGGATAGCTTCAGTTTTGTTGTTTTTGCCTCCAGTGATGTTTCAGGCTTCGTTTGCTCTAGGATCCACTTCTTCATCTTTCTGAATATGGACCAGGGTATCCATAGAGCTCTCCTCTAATGACATATTTCAAATGAATCTTTTTTTTTTTTCTCTCAGCCTTCTTCACTGTCCAACTTCCACATCCATACATAGTAATCAGGAATGGCAGGTGCAGTCCTGCGTGGGGGGCCCTGCCTGATCCTGCAGGGAGCTCTGGAATGTCTATTACTTCATATTTGTCCCCACCCATAGGCACTGGTTAAAGGCTGCAGGAGGAGGGTGTTAGGCACACAGATGTTAATTCTCAGGTATTGCCCGCTTCCTATCTCAGTGTGCAAAGTGGCTTTACTGCCCTGGGTGGTCTAAGAAAGCCAATCCTCAGATATTGGCTGTTGGAAGAAAAGCATATGGTGGGGTGGGGGTGGGGACATGACAAAGGGAACCCAGGGGATCTGGGTAGAGAGCAGATATTACCCTACAAGGTTGAGCCACAACACCATGTATATGGCATTTTATGCTCTGCAAACTCCAAGATTGTTCCTACCCCAGGCCCTTGGCACTGGCTATTCCCTCTGCCTGGAACACTCTCCTGATGGTCACATGACTTATTTCCTTCTTTTATCTGCTCAAATGTCACTTCTTTAGAAAGGTGTGCTCTGACCTCCTTACCTAAAGTAGCCCTCCATGGGGGCAGGGAGTTTCCTTATCTGGTACACTTTATCTCCAGTTCTGGCTGAGGGCCCTGCACATAGTAGGTGCTCAATAAATATTTGTTGGCTACATGAGTGGGCCACTGAAGGGATTTTCAAGAGTAATTTTGATCACATAACATATACAGGATTCAGACTCAACAAATACTCACTGGGTCCCATCCCCTACCCTCCCTGAGCTGGGCTCTGGGAATTTAAAGATGGACAAGATAGGATTTCTCCCTTCCAGGAAATGAGGTCCATAGCGAGATGAAGGTGCAAACAGATGCAGTTTGAGCTGTGCAACTCTTAGCCTTCAACCTCTTGGAGCCTCAGTTTTCTTCATCTGTAAAATGGAATAACCATTTCTATCTTGTAGGCTTATTGTGAGGATAACAAGATAACATATGTATGGCATCTGGAGCTCTGTTTGGTACATATTAGGTCTGCGATAGTGGAAGTGTATATGCTCCAGCCTGGCTCATAGCTAAAAAGAGATGGACACACGCATGCACACACACACGGTACATACTTACATGTTTTTCTTCTACCAAAACTCAGTTTTAATTCTAGAAATTGAAACTGAGTTTTGTTGGCCAAAAATAGCACCAAACACATTATACAGCACTCATGTTTCAAGGAGCCTTCCAAGTGCTTTCCATACCACATTAACTAACTTAATCCTCAAAACAATCCTATAAGGTGGCTACTATTATTATTCCACTTCGCTATTGAAGATACTGGGTTTCTACCCAAACATGGAAGATGCCAAGATGAACAAAACATCAGTTCTATGTCCACTAGACACTCTTCATCTCCTCCTGTTACCCGATGACATCTGCCATGTGATGTAAGTTGACTTTTGAAACTATGGACAAAAAGGCAAAGACTTGTAGTTTGGTGACAATATGAGTCCCAAAGAATTGAAGCATGTACAGTTCCCTCTGAAATATCGTGCTGTGAAATTATGTGCCCCCAAGGAAAGGCTAACTATTTTTAGAAAGAGGGCAGTAGAGTCTTTTGGAGATATGCCTGAATATGGTCATAATTGGGCAAGGGACACAAGGAACTCCAATTTTGGCCAAGGGAGCTTTTGGAAACACAGTTCTGACCAAATCATTCCTCCATTTAAGACTCTTCAACACTGGAAGGAGCCAAAATATCAACAGGAGAAAAAAATACTTCTTGGGGCTCATTGCTGCCTCCAGGAGGAAGCCGAAGCTCTTTCTTCTGGAAAGAGGCCTGCCTGCTGGTCTCATTCCCTGCCCCTCATCCCGCACAACCTCTTCCTTTGCTTTCATCGAACCACCTGTTGTTTCCTGAATGGTCCCAGGTGAACCTTTGCACCCCTGGTTCACCTGGGAAGCATCTACATGTGTTTCAAAACTCAGCACTAGAGTGTTCTATATGAAGCCATACCTGGCCCCCTGGGTAGAACTGGCTAGCCTTTTGCCCCATTTGGATGTTTGCAGAGTTCCAGGAGGACAGGAGAGTTCTGTTTGGTCATTGTCCTCTCCTCCTGTAGCATGAGCTCCTTGAGAGTAGGGACCCCTGTCCCCCTCAGTTCCCTGACACTGGGTAGCCAATCAACTTATATTAACTGGAAGCCAGCCATGTGCCTAGAGTGATTCTAGGCACTGAGGACATGGCAGAGAAAAGACAGACAGACCCCAGCCCTCAAGAAACTTGGATTCTTATGAGGGCAGCAGACAGACAATGAACACACAAGCTGAGATGATTTTCACGCCAGATATATGTTATGAAAGACTACATAGGGTGATGTGTTAGAGAGGAACAGGGTGCGTGGATGGGGTGCTCAGCTAGGGGGGTCAGGGCAGGCTGTCGATGAACCACACCTGAGATGAGACCTGAACAAGGAAAAAGAAGCAGCTGCATAGATCTAGGACAAGAGTTTTCCATGAAGCAGTAACAAGTGCAAAGGCCCCGAGGCAGGGACATGCTCGCTGTATCTGAGGGACAGCAGCATGGCTTGAATGGAGGGGTCGGGTGACTGAAGTCTGAGAGGAAGGCAGGAGCCCCACAGGCAAGGCCTCGTGGGTCACGAAGGAGAGCTTGGACTTTGTTCTGAGTGCAGTAAGGACGCTCCGGGAGAGAACTCACCGCAAGAGGAGAAGGGGCTTGGCACAGTGAGTGTGCCGCAGAGGCAAAGCCTGGGGTTGTTGGAGAGGTCCTGAGTGCCGAGTGTTGGCATCTTCTCAAATCTGCCACAGCCCAGCCCCCTCGATATATGTCCAGAGAAGCAGAAGGCTGCAAATGAAAATGGAAAGGGCTGTGTCTAGAACCTCCAAGCCTGGCCACCTCTAACAGCGAGACGAACAAAGTGGAAGGAAGTCGTTCCCCTGGTCTGCTAGTTAGTCTGGACGAATGTTAAACTTCTGTCCAAAGACACCCCGAAATACAATGATTTGTTTCGCTCTTCGTTACAGTCTGGCGTGTGGAGGCTGGGGGGCCCCCGTGGGGCCGGCAGAACTGATGGCAGGGGGTCAAGGCCACGGTTAGGAGAACTGACTCCTGAGCGATTACGGACGAAATCCAGGGATGATTCTGGTTCGTGTGGGCCTCTCGCCCTGATGATCCCTCCCTCCCCTGGTGAATGTAAAGCAGATGAGAAGACATGCAAAGTTGCAGGCTGTTGTTCACTTTCATCTCCCAGCAGAGTGGAGCCAGCTCTGTGCAAACTTGTCCTCTTCCTGCTCTTCCTGTTTTGCTGGGGAAACTTTTTTTTTCAAATACTTTCAGTTGTTTAGTGGTGGTGGTGGTGGTGGTGAAGGGGAATGTTAATTTCTCCAGATTCTTTTTCACTGCAAGGAGAGATGCGGTAACCTGACAGGTGGGTGCTGGGAGGCTGCATCTGAGAAAGGGTGACGCAGGAGACTGGTGAGCCTTTGGTTCTAGATGCTGGTCCTGTCAAGCAGTGTGGCCCTGCCGTGCAGCAGTGGGCCGGCAGGCAGGGCAGAGAAGGCTGGCCGCCGCCGCCGCCGCTGACGGCTTGTTCTCCCCAGCATCCCAGGCTTGGTCCCCTGCTTCTGCTGACAGTAGGGACCAGTGTCACCCGAGGCCAGCCTTCCTGGCTGGAGAAGGAGAACCTTTCACTGTGTCCTATTACCTTTGCCTTTTCCTCCTTATTGCCTTCCCTGGGGTCTCGAGGGAGCCCCTTAGGGTGAGTGGTAACGAAGATCAGAATCTTACTGGGGCTGTTTTAAAAGATAAATTCCTAGGGGTTAAATCAGAAAGAGTCCTTCTAATGAATCCATGGAGCTCTGTCCTCAAAAATGCCAGGCCGGGCAGAGAAAGTGCCGTGCCCAGCTAAGCAGCCCAGATACCCAGGGACCAGAGTGGGCGCCAGGGCTGGGGACACACCTAGACCTCCCAGACATTACTGCAGTGTGTGTGTGGGGGGGAATTTCCCAGAGGCGTGGCATTCTCAGATGAGCAGGTAGGCCACAATAAGAGGTCACAAGAATGGTCGGCCTGATTATGTAGTTAATCTGGAAGCAACCACCCTGATGGGAAGGCTGCCCCTGACCTTTGTCACCAGCAAAGTTCATCACGGGTCCTCTAGGGCTGTCAGAGAGTGTTTTGAGTATTGTATGCGATCCCCATGTATCCCCACCCCACACCGCTCCAGCCAACTGGGCCCTCCCTGAGGCGGACTCTCCTTCACCAGGCTGGCCTGCTGTCTCCACTCGGAGGAGGTGCCCATAAGGGCTTCGCTGGAGAGAATCGCACCCTAATCTTTATATCTGAGCGATGGAAGAAGCAGAAGTCCTGGTGCACCCCAGCCTCAGACTCTGCATGCCACCCTCTGTCACACAGAGATGGGACATCCCTCTGGGGGACACTGGGAGCCACGACCTTAGTCTCACATGGGCAGGGGAACACTCTGTCAGATCCTGTGTGATCTGTAGCCAATGATGGGTATGCAGAGCAGGAGAGTCATAACCCAGGCCTAGTTCCTGCGTGAATTTAAGGGGGGCCAGGCGATTAGCCCGGGACCCTGCTGGTGATTTGTCCTATTCTTGGCCCACACAAGCAGAAACAAGAGGCGACAAGACTGTCTCAAATAACCTCAAACCCGTACACACATACACATTAAAGTGAATATTTTCTAATGTCATTAAAAGTCATTTTTATGTGCAGAGACAATTATTCAGGAGTTAGCTTAGGTTTTAATAATTAATATTTGATTTATTAAAGTTCTACATAAAAGGAAAAAGCCTAGTTTTTTCTAAAGCTCTTAATTTCAGCTTAAATAACTTGATTTAATTCTATACTTAACTGATCTTAGCAACCACTTTTAAGGAGGTTTTGATTAATTTTGGTCTCATTTACCAACTTAAACTCCTTTAAACATTTCATATTGCACTATCCATCACTTGTAATAGATTTGCTTAATTTCCTAAGTGTAATTGACTGACAAACTTTCTCAGATTCTTAAGCAATTCTTATAAACCTAACACATCTAGCTTATAAATATGGTAACCCGGCAGTTCAATATACTATCCCAGTATTATGTATAAAAGAGTAAAATCTTAAGTTTAGATCAATTACTCAATTACATATTTTAAATTGGAACCACAAGGCCATCTATCATTTTAATAATCCAAATTCTCTCAAACATTATAAGGGTATAAAATAGCAAAAGCTCCTTAACATAAAAACACTAATACTTCAATTTTTACCTTAAAATTCTGTACTTAATTAAAATCTTCCTGAGGATAAAAGGTACTAACTCACTAGGAAAACCATTTGGTCCTTTGAACCCATTTATGAGAATACCTATTCAGCTGTTTGATGTCACATGATGATCCAAGAGCTACAGCCTGGAAAGCCTGTCCGTGACCTTGAAAGGCCATTCAGAAGCCTATTTATAAATGCTCATCTCAAGACCTTCAACGTGGGGCCATCTTAGAGTGCTTTAGATTGCCTTAGTCCACATCCTTGAGGTCAAGTCAAATCATAACCTAGTTCTTCCTTCTGTTCGTGGAAATCTGTAACTCTCACCTTAGTTTCTGTATCATTGATTGAATTTTGTATTTCTTTACCTCTTAAAAAATAAAAAGGTCTAAAGATATTTGAACTTCATGCTATTAATAGGTAATATTTATTGAAATCCTACTATACAGCAGGAATAGGTCTATGTGCTTTTCATTTATTATTCAATTCTAACCACTCTTGAGGGAGATACTGTTGTTTTTTTCCCGCATATTACAGATTAAGGAACTGAAGCACAGTGAGATTAAGTAATTTGTCGAGGTTACATGGGCAGTTAAAGTATGACCCAGGACCATGCCCTTACCTGGAAACTTGGTTTTTTAAAAAACCTTGGTAGAGCCATTTAACTCATAACTGTTCAGATAATTCTGGCTCCCTCTCAGGACTAAGATACCCAGTTGCCACACACAGACAGCCACCTTCACGTGGGTTTGATATCTGCCATTCAGACAGGTGCCTGGGGGGCATGTCCATTCTGGGTCAGCTCTGACAAGTTGATCTGTACATTTTGGGGAGTAGCCCCTGCATCTCAGTCTGAAGACATATCAAAGAAATATTTTAGCAAAGCATGAACAATGGGCACATCTCAGTAAGCTTTTGCAATGGAACAAAACACCCCAAAACTCAGTGATTTAAAACAACACTCAATATTTTTTAAAAAACAGCTTTGTTAAGATATCAACTGTATATAATTAATGATTTTCTAAAAATGATAAGACTTTAGTACACCTTTTGCCCTTTTCTCCCAATTCACCACAAAGTTTTCACTAAAATCAGTTGGAATTTAAGTCTGGATTATTATTATTATTTTTAAGCATGTTGCTTCCATTTTGGAAATTCTTTCTCAACAATTGCATTACACTGCAGTAATTAAGAGCCAGGTGCTGGAGTTGGACAGACTGCCTGGGTTTGATCTGGGTCATGTCATTCACTAGCTCTGTGATCCTGGGTAGGTCATTTTGACTCATATTTAAATTCGGGACGATAATAGCACATACCTCATAGGGCTATTGAGTGAGAGGATTAAATGAGTTTACTCTTGTAAATGCAGTACTGAGACAGATCATTGAACTTCAAATTATCATATTTCAAAGCTAAATGTGTTAGGTTTATAAGAATTGCTTAAGTACTTGAGAATGTTTGTCGGCCAATTATACTTAGGAAGTTAAGCATATGTATCACATGTGCTGTATATATACATATATGTCTATGTCTCTATGTATGTATGTATGTATGCCCGTATGTATGTATCTATCATCTATTATCTGTCTATCATCTATCTATCCCCCCCCCCCCCCCCCCCCCCCCCTATCTATCTATCATCTTTCTATCTCTTTCCATTCTCCCTTTACCAGCTGCACAGTAACCCAATGTATGGGTATGCAATTATTCATTTACACAATCCTAAATTGATAGATCTATATGTTGTTTCTAGAATTTTTTTTTGAAATTACAAACAAGCTATTTGATAGAGATCATTAAGCAACATTTTCTTGCACTTGCCCAGTCATTTTCCTAGAATACATCGAGTGGCAGAGTTCAGCGAAAAATCATAAATGTTAGCAGAGGGTTTACTGCTGCTTTTTTCCCATCAAATCTCTTTTCTTTGCAAACCCAGGGGCTCCCCAACTTCTCTGAACAGTGGTTCCATTCTGCCGGGTCCTCGTGAGAGTCTGGCATAGTCTCATAGCCCAGATGAAGCTGTCCTCAATGGTCACTGGCTCGAATAAGTGGCCAGGGTGGAGCCTTTACCCGTCCTCAGCTGGTGAATTCCCAGACCCATAACTGACCTGTTAGGGCAGACAACGTCACGGTTTGGCCACAGGAATCCTCCACTTCTGCCCTCTTTCTCGTCTATCGGGGCCACAGTCGCACATAATGTGTTTTTTACTCTGTGACAGACTAGAGTATCCATTTCTGAAGGAAGATGATGGAGGTAAAGGGAGTTGGGTTGAGAATTTTGCAAATAGAGCCGATGGAGGCTGTGCCAAGATGGAGGCCCAGATTCCATGGTCCACTGGTTCTTATGTCATCTAGCCCCAGCCAGGCTAGATTCTGGGGAGACCTGGAGAAGTTAGACACAGTCCCCGTCATGAGGAGCTAGCTGTGCAGTAGAGGAGGCAGAGTCGCATCAGATCGCTGAGAAAGCTGTAAGGGTGATGATAAGCCCACTCAGGGTTTTGTAGGAACATGGAACAGGGTTGGGGGGAGATGCTCCTCCATCATCGGAGACTTTGGAGAGCCTTTCCAGCAAGACCAGCCACACGGTCTGTTTCTAAAACATTCAAAGCAGTATTTTCGAGTGCCTGTCATTTTTCAGATACTCTTCTGGGAGCTAGAGTCCAACATTTGTTAATATAGTAACTGAAGCTTTTATTATCATTGGAATAGGTTGATGATGATGTCAGTCTTTCTCTGGCATGAGCCAAGCACTGGCCATCTGGAAAGGCAGGACACTAGGATGCCCTGGGACCTGGACTAGAAGGGCCCCAGGCTTTAGAGAGTCCCAAATCAATTGTCCCAAAAATATTCTTTATAGCCGGTTTTTCCTAAATTAGAATCCAGGGCCCAAGCTGCTTGCATCTGTAAATCTTTTCTTTTTTTTTTCTTTAAATTTAGAACAGTATTTTCTTAACGTGAATTGAGGGAACTAAGCTATTGTTTCTGGATTTGTCTGGTTGGTTCCTTGAGTTCAGCTGGTCCTTTTGTCTTCTGTTCTTCTTGTGTCTAATGTACTTTTCTCAGTAACTGGATTTAGCAAGCAGAAAGTAAAAAATAAAGAAAAAGAAAAAAGTATCTGTGAGGGTAGAGAAGATGAGAATGAATTTTGGGATTACAAGTTTCACTTAATGGGAATTTCTAGAACATTTCACCAAGTAACTGGAGGCATCACATTCTTTTCCATCATACCTATAACATTTATAAAAACTGACCATTTATCTTTCCAAAAAGCAAACTTTGGTTAATGTCAAAAAGTTGGATTGAACAAATAACATTTTATGACCACCATGTAATTCAAGAAGTCAATACCAATAACAAAAAAGAAATTTAAAAAAAAACCTCTTTAAGTAATTTATGGATAAAAAAGAAAGCATAATGGATTTTAGAATATGCTTAAAAGTGACCAATAATGAAAATTCCACGTTTCAGAATGTATAACAGGCTTATACAAAGTGAAAAAGCTGAAAATCAATTAACCAAACATTCAACATAAGAAGTCAGAAAGGGAACAGCTGAATAAGCTCAAAGAAAGTAGAAAAAAAGAAATGTGAAAGATAAGAGCAGAAATACATGAAATAGAAAACAACCACAAAATAGATGTGACTAATGAAGCCAACTTCTGGTTCTTTGAAAAGACTATGAAACTGGCAAACCTCTGGCAAAACTGTTAGGAAACAGACAGATGGAACCATAAAAAATTGAAAGGAATCAAAAGGAAATATGATTTCAGAGGAACAATAAATTTAAAAATGATAAGGGGATATTATGAGCAGCTTTTGCCAATAACACACGTAAGCAGTTCTATTTTGCTGTGTACATTAGTTCCCTAGTGCTAGTGTAACAAACTACCACAAATCCACAAATAGTGGATTAAAACAACATGAATTTATTATCATAACAGTTCTGGAGGTTAGAAGTCCAAAACCAGTTACACTGGGCTAAAAGCAAGGTGCCGGCAAGGCTGGTTCCTTCTGGAGGCTCTGAGGGGGGATTTCTCCTCCTTGCCTTTTCCAGCTTCTCAAGGCCACCTGCTTCCTTTGGCTCACAGCCCCTTCTTCCATCTTCAAAGCATATCACTCTCACTCCTAGTGCTGTTGTCACATCTCTTTCCTCTGACTTTGATCCTCTTGCCTCCTTGTTATAAAGACCCCTGTGATTACATGGGATAATCCAGGATAACCTCCCAGTTTAAAAATCTTTAGTTTACTCACATCTGCAAAATTTCCTTTGCTATATTGGATAACATGTGCACAAGTTGATCTACAACTTGATCTTCCTCTCTCAACTTCAGGGGTGCCTCAATAATCTTCCTCAGTCAGGCTATTGGACTCAGGTCTGACTGTTGGAATATTCTCAAGGGCCAGGATCCAGGAAGGGGTGAAAGGCAGAGGAGTCTTACACTGTGTGTGCCAGTGGTTCAAGGGTGGGTGGGATCTGTCTGAGGAATCCCAGGAGAAAGGCTCTCTGCGAATGTCTCCCAAACTTGAGTCAGTGCAGGCATTTAAATCAGTGAATTGTCTCAATGTACTGCTTTAAAGTTTTTGTCATCTTGTTCTATAATATTACTTAATCTAGAATGACTTTATGTGTTGATTTTGTAGGTTTTGGGAATCTGGGTGTGCAGACTTATTTTGAGAGAAAACTATTTTGGTTTTGTTCCTCTGTCTCCCCTGCCCCCACTCTCTGTCATCCTCCTGGTCCCCATTTTTCAGTTGCTGAGTCTTTCAGGCTCCCATACTTGATCCCATTTCACAATGGTGACTTAGATGGTTCCTGTTCTGCTGCTACTTTTGGGGCTGTGACTGATCCTATTACACAGTAGTGGGCGGTCAGCGTCATCCCTGGTCACAAGGCTTGTGCTCCCCCTCCACTCCTAGGCTTCCAGGTCTTTTCATAAGCAGGGGAATTCAGACACTGAGCCTGGGCCCTGTCGTCCATTTTGTGAGCAGTTTTGGGGGCAAATCAGCTCATTTCTTGGTTGGATTTCCTTCCGTGCATATGCTAAGCATCATCAGTTTTTTCTTCTCCGGTTATTTTTAATCTTTTAGATTATTTTTTTTTCTCCATGACTTCTTTTCCTTTCTTTTCTCAATTATGGGTTTATTCCTTTGTTATTGTTTACCATCACCTTAGAGGGGTCTCCAGAGGGGAATGGGCTGAATGCGTGTGGTCACCTCATCCGCTTCAACTGAAAGTCTGTACTATAATTTAAAGCTCTATTCTTGCAACAACATGGATAGACCTAGAGGGTGTTATCCCCCCCCCCCCAAGCCAGACAGAGAAAGACAAAAAAATATGAGTTCACTTATTTGTGGAATATAAAAATTCAAAATGAATGAATAAATAAAATAAAACAAAACAGAAATAGACCCATAGATGCAGAGAACAAACTGATGGTCACCCAAGAGGAAAGGGGGTGGGGGAAATGGTTTAAAAAGGTGAAAGGGGGGCAAGAGAAAACCAAATAAACTCACCTGAGAGTTTGGGAAGAATACTTAAGGAGAGCAATATAAGTAAGTGTTTTTTTTTTTTTGCCTCTACTTATGTTTTAGTAGCAAAAATAAAAATGAAAATGCAGATTAAAAAAGAAATGAGTAAACTACAACTATGCACAATAATATGGACATTTTAGTTACGTGGAAAAATAAAATAATATTCTTCAGTTTACATATATTTTGGTTCAGAAAATATTAGATGACGAATTGATTTCGAGAATTTTTTAATGAAAGGACGAAAGTTTTTATCAGTAAGTTTTTATAAGGAGAGGAGGGACAGGAAGAATCAAAAGTGATTCTACATTGCCAGCCTAAGAAACTGGAGTTTAAGAACTCAGTATCGTGAAGCAATTTTGGAGGTAAAGACAGGAGGTGAAACCTGAGGCTTGAGACAGAAGGAAAGGAAGACAGAGGGAGAGAGCAGAGTGGTCCAGACTTTGTGTTGTTCCAGGCCTTCAGTGAGGGGGTAGGAAGAAGGAGGAATGCAGTTGAGTTTTGCTATGAAAGGCATCACTCTAAACATGGAGTCTTGAGGAGGGAAAGCCTTCCAGGTGCCACATATAGGCCAGAAGGAAAGGGTGAGCCATACTTAGAGCTCGGCTCTGGTCTTCCCTTGCTAGGGCACTCCTCTGTGAATTCTTGTGCCTGAAAATCATTGCATTGAGTAAGAGTCTTAAAGCAGAAAAGCATTGTGACCTGGCTTCAAAATTGCTCTTAGGCAAATCTACAAAGCTGAGTCTTTTGACATCTGCTTGCCCCAGAAGGTAACAGTCGGATCTCCCCTTTCTCCATGCATATGTCGGAATGGAAATTGTTCCTGGGTGTTTTTTGGTTTTCAGACCCATCTTCCAGCCCCTAGGGGAGGGTTGTTATAGTTCACAGCATAGGCTCTGCTGTAGATCCAGTTACTCCAGCAGCAGGAGCCAAATCTATGACAGGCAGGGAGGCTCTGCTGTCAGACCGACTCTTGGGCATGGCAATAAGGTCAAGGGCTAATAGGACTCACCTGTTGGAGTCAAGAAGCACCCATCTGGCGCTGTCCATGGTCCTGAACCTTAGCTTCTGTTCTCTCTCGCACTGTTAACTCCATTTCTCACTGCAGCAGTGGTGACTTCTGTTCAATCCTTCCCAGGACGTGGGAATCAAGTAAGCAAGGATGTGAGAGATAGAGAAAAGAGAGAAAAACTGACTGAGTCCTTTGGAGAACCCTGCTGCTGAGATATTTCTAAGGAGAAGAAAATGGGACTTTTTCTTATGATCATCATTACGAAGTTCCACAGTCACTAAGACTTCTGGGAAGTTTATAGGTGAGGATGGAGACACGGGACTATGAATTCCTTGCCAGTGCATATGGTAGGTGTCAATATGTGACGGCTGAATTGATAAGACGTTGGGTGTAAGAGAAAGAGACTGGACTAGGTACTCAGAATAAATTTTACTTTCATCCCTTCCCCAAAGGAGGGCAAAGGGATTAACATTTGAGATTCAACTGTGTCAATTATTTAATTTTAAGTTCTTTAATTTAATCTTCATGGGAGATTTATCGCAAATTTCCCCGTCAGTAATCAGGCTCACAGAGGCAAGCCTCCCAAACAAAATCCCATTGTTCTTATGTGATGAATCTAAAGCTCAAACCCAGGTCCTGTTGACCCCAAAGGTCATATTTTTTTCCCATCATTACTGGCTACTTTTTTCTTATACAAGGAGAGAGACACAAATTCGAGAGGAGAGAGAAAAATGATCTTGTATTCCATACAAGCATCTTGTTTAATGTCTAGAGATCATGTTAAAAAGTTAGAGAGCTGATTTTGTCATGGCAGGTATTGCTGATCAGGGTTTGGAGCCAGGAGCTTAGGTCTAGGGCTGGAAAAAAAAAA
>AWHC01038571.1:0-27508 GCA_000465285.1 Eidolon helvum
GGGTGGGAGCCGGAACCCGCTGGCCGGGGGAGCCCCCGGGCCCCGCGAGTCCATAGGCGCCCGGCGGCCTGGCCGGCGCCGCCTCCGACTGCGTGCACCCAGCCGCACCGAGGCCGGCCCAGCCCACGGGACCCGGGGGCGGGAGCCTTTGGTGCCACTCACAGCCACAGCCCGGGCCCAGGGGATTATGGCGTCACAGCCCCCCACTCCTGGCCAGTGGCAGCCAAGGGGCCCAGTCGGGGGGAGCTCACTGGGAGCACCGGGGCCTTTCGTTTCAAGCTCCTGGCCCCTCACCTCTGCTCCCAGGGACCTCCATGACCATCGCCCTTCGAACATCCCACTGCTCCCACCGAGGCTGGGGTTTCCTCTGTATGGTAAAGCCACTGTCAGCTTCTACAGCCCCAGAGGGGAGGTGGCTATACCAGGAGCGCCCAGTCCCAGCACACCGCAGCCGGGCACCGGTAAAGCACCGAGGGGCTGCCTGGGCCCGGCCCTGCCCCTGCCCTCAGCCCCTCCCGCCTCCTTCTCCCTGGCTGCCCCTGCACCTGGGTGAGGAGAGGGCAGTTCGGGCTCCAGCACTGGCGGCAGGCAGACAACCCTAGGGCCGTGGTGTCGTCCTGTCCTCCGGCGCAGCAGAACAGGACCCAGCCCAGCAAACACCCCCAGCCCCCTTCAGTCGGCTCAC
Source organism: Eidolon helvum (assembly GCA_000465285.1). Taxonomy (NCBI): domain Eukaryota; kingdom Metazoa; phylum Chordata; class Mammalia; order Chiroptera; family Pteropodidae; genus Eidolon; species Eidolon helvum. The sequence continues at coordinate 686 of AWHC01038571.1, forward strand.
TGTCCTGTCTGGGGACCCGAAGCAGAGAGGGGCGCTGCCCAGGCTGCGCAGCCCGGGAGCCCAAGCGTCACGCGCACCCGGGCGCGCACCGCCCGCCTCTGACCAGGACGCTTATACATCCGGAGGGTGGGCAGTGCCCGCTCCTCCGACCTCCCCACGCACCGGCCGGGCTCAGGGAGGGCCGGGGGCGGGGCCTGCACTGGCCGAGGGAGCCGAGGACACGTCGGAGGAGGAGTTCAGGCCTCTAGGTCCAGTGCTGTGCTGCCCCTGGCTTGCCACCCACCCCACAGCCAGCCTGCCTGCTTGGGGCAGTTAGGCCCAGCAGAATGAGCCAAGGCCTGCCTGCCTGAGGCCTGAGGGTGTCTAGGCCTAGGCATCTCAGATGCTAAGGCCTGACTTGGCCTGTGCCTTCCCCCACATACTGCTGCTACGGCCTCTCTTCTGACCAGATCAGGCATCCATGGGCTTTCTGGCCAGGGTCTTCCCATCAGGGTGTCAAGCCTCCCTGCCTCTGAGGAGCCTCTGGTCCTGCACTGAGGCTCTGGCAGTAAGGGCCTCCTTTTCAAGGCCTCTCTGCCTGCAATCACATTGTTTGCCTGTGCTTGTCTGGGTGGGGGTGGGGGGCAGGCATCTTCTCTCAGGGTTTTTACAATCCCAAGGCCTCAGACCCCAGGCTGGAGGGGGTACTGGCTGTGAAGTGGGAAAGGCCCAGGAACTAGAGACTAGGGAGTAGGCTCCAGTGGAAAGGGACTGGCTCTTGGGCCTGAGGTCCAGGAAAGAGTATGAGGCCAGAGTGCAGCCGGTGAGCATGTGGATAGCGCTGTGTGACTGGGGTGTAGTGTGTGTGACCTCATGTACGGTGAGCCCCCTCCCTGCCCCCCAGGCTGCAGTGGCAGCTTTGTGGACTGTGGAGGGAAAGCAAAGCTGTTGCTAGGGCATTCCCTCAGCCTTGAGTGGCTGTTCAGGGCTGTGACAGTGACAGTGACTTGTGGGGCCTAGGGACAGGTCCTGGGAGGAGTATGATATGGGGACTAGCCAGGCTTAAAGTCTTTGTCCCTCTTCCCTGAGCAGGGCCAGCCCACTCTCTCCAGGACCCCAGGAGGAGTTGCTCCTGATAGAAGAGAAAACCCAGCTGGGAGGGGACATTGGTGGGAGCAGGTCATAGCAGAGTTGCAGGAGATGTGCCCAGTGTAGGCGGTCTGCACCCAGAGAGGTGTGCAGGGCTGTCACCTGGGGTACCTATTGCTGGTTGCTGCACATACCCACAGTCTATGTGTGATTCCCCCTGTAGGGGCTTGGTGGGGTGGGCTCCTGCTTGTGGTTGTGCATTATCTGGGATCCACCTTGTCCTAGCATATGTCTTCTGCACGTGGGGGGAGACCTCCTCAGGTGCCTGGGTGAATACCTGAAGGCAGTGGCCAATATTGAAACGGGAGAAGTGAAAGTGAAAAACCCTGGGGCTTCCTGAAGACTCTGGGTCAAGCTCTGGGGGCCATCCCAATGTCCCTGGTGCTCCACCTCTGAGGCGGTGGAGGAAAGGGGGAGTCATTAGAGTCCCTCATTAACCCCTTCTTGCCTGAGCTGGGACTTGCCGGGCCTGGTTAAGTCGTCAAAAGCGCCACAGCAGAGAAGATTCTGCGTGGTCCACCACAGGGCGCTGGGAAGAGGTGAGGGGTCCCATCCAGGCCACTCCGTTTGTCTAGCGACCGCGCTCCAGCAGCTGCCAATACTCAGAACCCTGGACTCTGTAGCTTCACGCGCGGTCCCTTCTGGATCCTTCGACTTGGAGAGGACCAAAAGGGCCCCAAAAGCGAGGCCGCCTGAGCCTCCATTTGCGGCAGAGCCACTGCCTCTACCGCCCACCGGGGCTGCGTTCCTCCGACCCACCCTCCGTCCCTCCTGGGGCGCCGCTCCGCCCTCTCGCTCTGCCACGCTCTGCCGCCCTTCCAGCTGCGCGCGCTCCTAACCGCCCGCACCGTCCAGCCCTTGCTACGGCCGCAGACCCGAGGGAACGCACCGCTGGTGGTCCCGCACCCCGCACACACCGTCCCGCACGCGCACGCCTTGCCGCCGCCTGCGGGAATGCTTCCTCCCTCACCTGGACCCGCCGGGGCTCCCTTCCGCATCGCTCCCCCTGCCGGCCGCGCCTCCATTACCGCGAGGTAGGAGGCCTGGCTCCGCTGGCCAGGAGCAGAGCACGGCCGGGGGTCCTGAGCCTCCAGAGATGGCCTTTTAAGGGCGTGGTGCACTGCTGGGGCCTGGGCTGCGTGGCCCGCCCCTCTGCCTGGGGCGCAGAATGAAGACGAGACCCACATTTCGCCGCGCCGGCTGGCTGTGAGGTGGGTGCTATGAGACCATTTTACAGGCCCTAAAACCGAGGCTCCGCTTTAACTGGCAGCTCATAGGTACGGGGTGGAGACTAGAAGTCCGGCAGAGGGTGGGAGTGGGAATGGGGGCAGTTGGGACTGGGACTGGGGTTTCTCCTTGGCAGGGACAGGGTCACAGCCTTTGCTTCTCCCTCTGGGCCCTGCAAGGGTCCCATGTGGGCGCAGGTTTGTGCCCCAGTACTGCCCAGGAGCCTTGCGTGCCTCAGCTCACTCACCACTCTCCTCCCCCAGCATCTTCTAGTTTCGCCTGGAGCAAGACGTATTTCGGATGTTTTCTCCCCAGCGCAAAGGAGGGGACAGCCTTGGCTTCCCCGCTGTCTGCCCAGCCCCGTTTCCCCAGAGCGCAAGTGGCTCCCGCAAGCCGTCAAGACGGGCACCTTCACACTCTTTTGGCGGGGACCCCACTCCTCACTCTCTGCCCACTGTAAAAGCACATCCACAGCGCCGCGCCCACAGCTCAGAATTCACTCCCGCCTCCCGGTTTCCAGCCCTGAAGGGACCTGCGCAGCCTCGTGCATCTCTGGCAGACTCGAAGCCCCACCAATCCTTGCGCTCACGTGCTGCTTAAGTCAAGGTGCACCACTCGCGCCCCAGCGGGTCTTAGGCCATCTGGAGCAAAAGGGCACAAGGATGGATCTGTACAGGAAGCCTACAGGATGTGAGTGTGTGGTGCACTGGGGACCTCCTCTCCTAGGATTCGGAGCTTGCAGCGGGGCAGAACTGGGCTGTGTCACTCAGGGCTCAGACAGAGGGGGGCTGGCTTTACTTGTCCAAATTAATTCATTTCAGGATTGATTAGCCAGGAACTGCCTCTGCTGCTTGCCTAGGACTCGGCCCCAGGGGTTTCGCAGGGAGACCCTGCACCAGGAGCAGCCTGTACCCTGCCGTTCTGCAGCCGTCAGCGGCTCCCCCCTTGCCTGCAGTTCGGAGGCTGTGCCTTTGGGGACCGAGTTTCAGCGAGGCAGAGGCAAGAGGAACGGCCTTCGCTGGAGCCGGGAGAGGTGGGCGCTCCAGAGGCTCTGTCGTCTCTTCCCGGCCCCGGCCCCCCCCCTCTGATTCCGGACGCCTCTCGGAAGACCCTGGCTCCTTGGGCGCGCCCAGTGGCTCTTCCATTCAACGAAGGTGCTTGGCCCGCGACGCCGACGAACGCAGCTTTCTGGATGGCCCGCGTGGGCGTGGACAGGCGGGTGGGGGGCCCCGTGCTGTGGCCTCCCCGCCCCTCGGTGCCCAGCCACAGAGCGAGGAGAAGACCCGTGGGCTCAGGGTGGTAGGGGAGGCGCGGGCGCGGTGAGCTCGGGGTCTGCGGTTAAAGCCAGGGTTGCACCTTCCTCCCGCGCCCAGCGCACGCACCGCTGGCCTGAGCACTGGCTGTTCGTATAGGGTGGGTTTGCAGACCCTGGGGCCGGTCCGGTCGCCGGACGGGCCAGGGCTGGGGCCGCAACCCGGCGCCGTATCTCTGCCCCGCCCTGCAGTGCACAGGTCCTGGGTTCCCCGTGCACAGATCCTGCAGTGCACAGGTCCTAGGCTCCCCCTGACGCGGTCCTGTAAGGGTGGAGAAGGAGACGACCCCCTCCTTCCAACTTGGGGAGAGCAGTGGCACTGTTGGCCTCTAACTGCCTCCTGGCCTTTCCTACTGAAGTGGGAAGTGCTCCCCTACTGAAGCAGACGTCCCTGCCAGCCCCCCTCCCCCTTCTCCTTGGTGTTAGGCCCTTACACAAACCTCTGGTAGGGGAAGGGTTCTATGTCTGGCCCCCAGCTCTGTGGGGCAAGGCAGACAGCAAGCAGAAGCTCTGTCTGGGAACCCCAGGTATAGTGGCATCTACATGAGAGGGACCTAGACTCCAAGGTGATGCCCAGGTGAGCCTGGGCAGGCAAACCCCATGGGATTCTTGAAAAGGCTCAGGAGTTAGAAATAGCCTGGTATGTGCACTCTGGTGGCTTGGAGAGGGTGGGGTGGGAGTGAGCTAAGCCATGGCCGGGGTAGGACTGGACCACTTACCTCTCCCATGGCATCACCTGGCACTCTTCCTAGACCCCAGAGCCACCTGCCTCCTGGTTCCAGGACAGTGCTAGTGCCTGGCCCCTAGGGGACTGATGACTGCAGGATGAACAAAGAGGGAAACTGAGATGTTAAGAGGGGCGGATGCTGGAAGGGGTGATGGGCGTGAGAGAAGAGAAGGCAGGACAGAGGCATACACCCCTGTGACACCAGCCTCCTCAGAGCTAGGAAGGGATGGACCAGGGTCCTCACAACTGTGCACAGCTGGTGCACAGACTCCCATCTGCCAAGGGCCTAGCTGCACCCCACTCACTATGGGTGCTGTCTTCTGGGTCTAGTGCCCAGGAGGACAGATGGGGGGAGATGGTAAGGAGGATGGCCAGCCGGATGGGGCTGTCAGTTAGTCCTGGGTAATAGCACCCTCCACCTCCTGCAGGGCACAAGGGCCCCCTGCAGGCTGGAAGTTCCCACAACTCCAGAACAAACAAACAAACAGACCAGTGCAGAGCCAGGTCCTGGGCCCCTCTCCGATTTCTGGCCCTGTTGATTTAGCTGCCTACTTGGCAGGAGAACCTAGCCACATGGGGAGCCAGCTGTCCATCTATCTGTCCATTTACTGGCCATACTAGCTCCTCCACTGTAGGTGCTCTCAGATAGAGGTAGGATTCAGAGATCCAGGTGACCTTGATTTAGGCTGCCTACTGAGGGCTGAGGAAACCAGCCCCACCAGCCCCCTTGCTTCCCCCCTCTGTGACCAAGGCAGGGGAGTCACACTTTCCAAGGAAAAAGACAGACCCCAAAAGCCCCCGAGGTATGTTGGCTGAGGGTGAGTGGTCAGAAGATAGACACCTGCAAACACTCTCCTCTGGCCAGCAGGGGACCCCAGGTGGCTACCTGTACCAACCCACCGTGCACCCACATGATAACCCACAGCACCACACACACATCTGTGAGCATGGGCATGAATGAATCTGTGTGTATATACCACACACATTAACGCATCCACAACTGTGTACATACACATGTGAACACACCACACGTGTGATCAAGGTCACACACATGCTCACACTGTTCTCATACACAGACACCAACATGGACCAGAGTGCACATACTGCATGTGCATAATGTTTACATGGACATACATGAGTGTGCAGGTGTATACCTCACAGTGGCCACTGTGGCAAATTTTCAATAGTGACGCTTATTTCGGTAACTCAAGTGGACCTTGTATTTACTTGACTTGGACAAATCTGTGTGGAGTCTCGGGTACCACATGATGAAGGAAGAATAAAATGTTTCACTCCACTCATGTTGGGTCATTTCCTGAAGGTAACATGCTCATGATGCCCCAGGGAGGAAGGTCCGATGGCCAGGACAATGCTTTGGACATTGGGTACAGGAAAAGTCTCCCACAACAAGGTCACTCGACAGAGATCCTTCTGGGTGGAGTCACCGGGGAGGTCACTCTCCATGCTCAGGTCCAGCCCTTAATCGGTCTGAGTGAGTAAGATGAGCTCTGGGAAGCTCTGAGAAGTAAGAAACTGGGGTCAGCGCCAGAGGCAATGAAGTATGACTGCTAAGCCAGTGACATCAGCACCTTTGTTAATAGGTCATAGCGAGGGTATTTTTCCTATAATCACTGGATTTATTGTTTCTCCCCTTAAAGATACTTAGAGCTTTTAAAATAATTGAATATATCAGAACTGGAATTTTCATTAAATGCTTGATAAGGTTAGCAAATAAATTCAAGTTGCCCACATATTCACTATGACAGCCAAGTGTGACTATTAGGAGAAACTCTGGGTGGACATCCAGTCTAAGTGCAGTGGAAGGTTGGCTCTGTGCTTGTGCCCTTCTCCATCTACTCTGCTCCTTGGCAGAGCCCTCAGGGCTGCTGGATCATTAGCCTAAGACCTCACTCAGGTGCTGTGGCCTCGCATCCAGAGTCTCTGTGCCCGCTGTCCTCAGCAGGCTCACCTTGCTCTCCCCCTCTGCCTGCTGACCAGGCAGAGGGCAAGTAAACTGTCCAGCCTGAGAGACACTATCCAAGTGGTAGGGGTGCTCTGTCACAGGAGAGTAAGCGTGAAGGCAGAGTGGCCTGATGAGCAAGGCTCCAGAATGGGGTTCCTATGCCGAAGGCCAACATCCCATGGGCCGCTGGGCCTGGGAAGACCAGGGGAAGCAGCCAAACCTGGTCTCCTTTGATGCCCCTCCCCAGTAGTTCTTCAGTCCTGCTTGAACTACTGCCTTTCTAAGGTAGGAACTGTGGGAAGAAGGTAGAGATAAAATTTCAGAGGAGAATTCGACTCGGTTGGGCTCCTTGTCCCCATGGCCCTTTGAAACAGGGCAGAGCCAAGGCCAGTAGTGTGGCTCAGTCACCATGCACTGGAGTCAGGCATGAGCCTCACCTGCAGTGCTCTGTGTCCAGGGACACAGCTTGGTCTCTCCAAGACGCAGTGTTTTTGTTTGAGAAATGGAGGTCTGGGGGTCTCACAGTGTGGATCAAGCAAGCTCATGTCAGTTCCCAAACGTGGCCTCTCAGTTAATGTCACCATTGCTACTTCCCGGGCCTCTTTGGACCACCCCGCAATCCAGCTGGTCCCCCAGGAGTGTGGGTGGGCATCTGTTGCCTCTATGCTCCTGTGGAGCCTCCAGGCTTGACCTGGAGTTGAGGGAGGGGGAGTTTCTGGCTCTGGCCGCCCCCTGCCCACCTCAGTCATGCATACTCTGCCTGGCTTCCCCACCCAACCCAGGTCCCAGACTCAGCCTTGGTTTCCCCCATGTCCAAGAGCATGGCCCCGCCCCACCCCAGCCAGACAAATCCCTTCCCTCCTCTGAGGCTCTGCTGAACCAGGTTGGAATTTCTCAAAAGCAAACAAACAGGCGAGCTCAGAGTTGCGGTTTTCAGAGCTCAGATTCCTCCGTCTGTCTGAGCCAGCAGCATGCCCCGCTGGCTGCCTACGCAGGCTGGACGGGCCCACAACTGAGACCCCAGGCCGCCATCCTCGAAGCATGGGGCTGCCCAAGTTCCCTCCCAAGACCCTGCAAAAACAGCAGGAGGCTGCAGCCTGTGCTGACCAGAAAGGATGTCAGGCCTGGAGGGGCAGGGCGGGATGTGACCAGAGATCCACTGTGGGGACAACGGCTGGTGACAGTGGCCTGTCAAGGTTTGGCAGGCTGGGCTGGTGGAGCAGGGCGGGTGAAGACTGGAGGGGTCTGGGCTCAGAGGACCAGGCAGCCTACTGAGCAGGTGGTGATGTTGTCTAGCACAGGGGCAGGGCTGTAGAGGCCTCGTGGGAATGTGGGGTGGAGAGGCGTGAGGTGGGAGGGCACCTCGAGGGGCCCATGGGGCTAGGGGGGAGGGCTAGGGCTAGGGAGGGCCAGGAGGGGGCTCTCGCCAGGTGGTCTTAATCTCCTCAGTGAAATAGGAGTCTCGGGGGTAGGAGGGGGAGGTGGGAGCTTGAGACAGCTGTGGGGAGGGGACAGCCTGACAACACTGGCCCCCCGCCCCGCCCCGCACCAGTGGAGCCCCTGCTGCTGTCGGGCCCACTCCCTGGTCAGTCCATGGATGGGTCCCTGGGCCGGTTCTTCCACCCACCCCTCCCCCTGGGCCTCTTCTGCCTTCATGGCTGAGAGAGTCTGGCCAGCGCTTGTGTGTGTAGTGGGTAGCCTGGCCCTTCCTGCTGTCTAAGTAGCCAGCGGTGTCTGGATGGGGCAGGGGCTGGGTCAATTTTGCCTCTGTAGAAGCCTCCCTCTTGATTCCCTACTAACCCACTGAGCTGTCCCTGGCTCTGAGATAATCCCAGTGGGGGATAGGAAAGAGGAGGGAGGGGCCCCTGGCCAAGCCTGGACCCTCAGCTTCCCCAGGCCAGCTGGGCACTGAGATCGGAAGGACAGAAGGGAAGATCTGGCTGAATCTTCCTACCCCCATCTTGTCTTGTTCTTCTCTCTACCAACCGAGGGGCATCCCAGAGATGGGGAAACTGAGGCTGAGATGGGGTGGTTGAAGCTATTTTTGGCTGCCAGGCAGTAGGGGAAGGAAGGGGCGTGGGTGGCATGAAGGCACTGGCTACCCCATCCTGCTAAGTAGATGCTTGGCACCAGTTGTGCAGGGCAGACAGACAGATGAATGTGAGCTTTCACCTATGCCCCAAAGCCAACCAAGCCTTTTCCCTCCCAGGTGTTTGCCAGGACTGGATGCACCTGGGCTGCCCAATGCTGGGAGGGTGTAAGCAGGCACTGGGCTGTCTCAGGCTTCACTGGGAATGGCCAGGCCTGGGACCAATGAAAGTTTATGAGATGCCCACTGGAGAAACTGAGGCAGCCTCCCACAAAGCCAACATGGAGTAGGTACACCTGGGGCTTTCCTGAGACAGCCTGCTCTCTTGACTCAATGGCATGCCCCTCTCTGAATTGCCCACCTGCCTGGGTCCTGGCTCCTGTCTGGGCCCCTGGCCATGTGTCCCCTCCTTACTAGCTCCGTGCCATTGTTCTGCCCCCACTGACAACTAAACCCAGCTCAGGACTTCACCCTTTGCACCCGCTGGGCCCTTCACTCCGCTTTGCTGTTTCTGTCTGTTTCTTGAACCTGTGGGGTGAGCGGCAAGGCAGGTCCAAGCCATCTAGGAGAGTAGACTCAAAGGTCCACAAGGAGGTGGGACGTCAGTGGGGCTAAGCCAGCCCTCATGAATTGGACTGAGGTTGGGACTCAGGGAGTCAGGCCTTGCCGATCCTTCCTCTCCAAGAGCCCCTTCAGCTTAGCACCCAGAGAGTTCCCTCTCACAGTCTCAGATGCCACTATTTCCCTGAGCACCTTCTGTCTATCTCTGCACGTTTAAAGCAGGATGACTATTAGCTACTCTGTGGACTTTGGGGCTTGCTTTCCTTATCTGCAGGTCCAATCGGGAGGCCAGGGCTCTCCTTGGTAGCACAGGATGGGGTCGGTGAAGAGCGACCATGTTATGGATCGGCGTAAGGGCAGAGGTTTGAAGCTACAGCAGTAAAAGACATGTCCCATGAGAGCCTCAGGGGTGTTGCTGGGAGAAATGATTATGATTGCTGGGCACCTAGCCATGTCAGTAAATTATATCTGTTATGTATATACTTCATGAAGCAGCAGTTGTCATTCTGTAGGTACTGAGGACACTGCCCAGGGATCTGGACATTGTCCCCTTAGTATGGCATGTCACCTCGAGGCTCCATTCTACATTTGACGTCTCTCCTAATGTGACTCCAAGTGTCCCTGGCTCTGATCTTGAGGCTGAATGACTCCAAATAGGTGTCCAGGCCCTTCCAGATCTCTTGGAAGCTCCCCACCCCTCATCAGTTGGTTTATAGCCTAACCCCGCCCCCAGGGTTGCTCCCCACAGCCACTGTGGACAGCTAGCATCAAGCATCTTGGATTTCTGACAAGAGGACCCCCAACCCGGTGACAACTGACACCTGAGCTTACCCCACCCAGTGGTAAGGGGCAGGGGTGAATGGCCTGGCTGGAGACAGCTGCCGTGGGAACAGTCAGAAAATCCCAATGTCACTCACCCTGGTGCCAGAGGGGAGACTGAGGCATAGAGCAGGGCAAGTCCTCAGGCAGCTAGCTACAAGGGGCCTTGTCCAGCTGGGGTCCTCCCACATCCCAGCCTGGCCCTGCCCTTGGTGCCCTGCACACCTCTGCTGTCCACCAGCCCCCCAGGCAGAAAATAGCCATTTCCTCTAGCCCCCGCCCCAGGGAGCGACACGGAGCTGGCAAAACAAACAGGCCGTTCCTCCTGTGGCCGCCGGCTGGTGATGGATGGCCAGAAGGGCTGGCCGCGCTGATGGACGACCGCCCATCATGTGTGGGCTAGGGGCGGGGGACTGGAGAGGCCTCGGACACAGTCGTAGACACATACTCGCAAGCCACGGTGCTGGCCTCGTCCCGGCCAGAGATCTGGACAGACTGAGACCTGGGCAAGTCAGTGCCCCCGAGCCTTGTTCTCCCCTTTGGAATGCAGTCCAGGTCCCCATCATGGGTGGAGGATGAGCCAATATGACAATGTACCTGACAGTGGGGTCCTCCATGTACCCTCCGAGATTCCCACCTGTCGCCCAGATGACAAGAACTCCCTCCTTGGCCTTGTGCACTCTGCGCCTGGCTGGGCTGGGGTCCTCTGAAGCCTTTATTAGTGTGTATATAGACTCCCCAGCAGAACCTGAGTTGGGGGGCACCTGGTCAGGAAGAAAAAGCTTTAGAGTAGCCAGGTAGATCCCTGAGCTCAGGGTGAGGTTGAGTGGGAATATCAGGAGGGGCCAAGGCTTGATCAAGGGCCAGGTAGTTGGGCCCCGGGCCTCGGGGTCTGATAGGCCTGGACACACTGTATTGCCTCAGAAGGTCCCAGGGGTCTTCTGCTCAGTCAGCACAGCTCCAGCCTTCACTGGCCCTTCTGTCTGTCTGTCTGTTGGGGCCAGGGATTGTCACCTTGTTGGGAAAACAGGCTCAGGGGAGTTCCAGCTGGAGGGAACACAGGCCCAGGCTGGGGTGGGCCCTGCTGGGTGCTCCTGAGTCCTGCTACACCCACCTGATGGCAAATCCTGTCGGGCAGGGCAGGCTGTGCCCGAAGCCCCCAGGGAGACCATGGCAGACGTGCCTGCAGCCTGTGCAGACTTAGAGACCTTCTGGCCCTGACTGCCAGCCACCTGCAGGCCCAAGGGACACCCAGCTACTCAGCCTAAGGCCTGTGGTAGCATAGCCCACCCAGCTGGTGAGCGGCTGGAGAGGAAGGGGCAGCTGTGGCCAGGCCTCTGACCCCCCCTCCCCAGCTGCCCAGCCCGACCAAGAGCATGTCTGGCTGAGAGGAAGCTTCTGAGATCCCTACTTCCTGAACCTCGGAGTGGGCGGGGCGGGGGCCTCTCACTTCCCTCAGAGCCCCCAGCCCTGCCCTCAGCTTCTCCAGCCCAGTCCTGCAGCCCTCTGGTTGCATTTCCTAGGGCAGAGGGTGGAGGGGGATGGCCAGGAGACTTGCCCTGACCTGGGGTCAACAGGGGCAGGAAGCCCCATTGAATGGGGTGTGAGGACCTGATGGGTGAGGGGCTTGGGCGGAAAGGAAGGGTTGGGCCGAGGAGGGACCTCCCCTGGAGACGAGGCTGCCTCCAGAGCAGGGTTGTGACCTCTACTACAGGACCCTTCACATCCAGGCTAGCCCACTGGTTCAAGATGAGCGTGCTTCTGCCACAGCCAGGGTGATGCTCCGATGCAGCCATCAGCTCCTGGAGACAGACTGGGGATGCTGAGGTCACCTTCCCCCATGGAGATGGGCTGGGGGGACAGCAGGAGATGCCAGAGTAGAGGTGTCTGAAGGAGGGGTCTATGGACAAGGATCTGGGGTCCCAGGCAGAAGCTCTCAGGCCCTCGGGTCTAGAGAGCTTGGCCCATGCCCACTAGGCTGGATGATGCTGAGACGTCCCTGCCCCTCCATGCTGCTGGGGCAGGAAGCCTGGGTCTGGTCTGGGCTGGCAGAACTGGGGGCAGGACCAAAGCCCACGTGGGGCAGGAAGTGGCCCTGGATTCCAGCAGGGATGGGGTGGCCTCCAAGGGGCCATTTCCTCCCTGGGAATATCCTGCCCGGCAGCAGGAGGGAAGGAGGCTTCAGTCTGGGCAGGCAGGAAGGGCCTGGGGTTCAGTGTCCTCTCGTCTCTTCAGGCAGGGCCCTGGGAGATCCCAGGAGGGACCAACTAAGCTCATGGATGTCTGAGTCTCTGGAGCTCAAAGACCTCTGCCTCCACCCCCGACCCCAGGCTGAGCTCCTGAAGTTTCCAGCATGGTCAGCCTTATCCTTCCGTGGCTGGGATCTCAGACCTTAGTCCAGTTTCAGTTGCCCATATGAACCATGGCCAGAGCCCATGCCTCCCAGCCTGCAAATGACTGGACAGAGGGCCAGGAGCCTATGGATAGGCCCCACAGGCAGCAATCTGTGCCTTAGAGCTCATCCTGAGCCATCAAGCTGGGTCTGGGCAGATGGCCCAGCCCCAGCTGCCTCTGCTCTGGGCCCCAGGAGGGCATTAGCAGCCCAGCACCCTCCTCACCCCCAATGGCCTAAATATAACCTGAGCAGGCGCCTGGCCGGGAATAGAGACCTCTGTCAGCTCCCAGCAGGTGCTGGTGGGAGGAAGGTCAGCATGATTGGCAGGGGTGCTGGCCAGGCAAGCAGCCAGACGTGGGTCATGTGAATGTTGGTGGCAAAGCCCAAGGGTGGGGCAGCATGTCCTCTCAAGACAGCTGGGTGCTCAGCCCACTCAGCTCAAAGCAGCCCTGGACACTGCTCTCATCCTCACCTAAAGTCTGAGGCTGCTGCCAGGCCCCAAGGAAGGGCAGGCCTGCCCAGCACCGACTGTGTGGTTGGGCCCTCGGCTGTTCCCCCCCTGCCACTCTGGACCCCACAGCCTCAGCCCCCACCTGTCCCCTTCATCCTTAGGTCCTATCTTGCCCTGTATGCTCATCCTTGCGCCACTCCCATCCCAAACCCCTGTTCTTCAGGCTGTTCTGAGCTGACAACTAGCCTGGACGAGGGAGCTTGACTCCAGTGTCCTCTGGACAAAACCCCTGAACTTCATCTCCTTTTCCAGCCTCAAACTGCTCCTGAGCTGACAGTCCCTTGAGCTCCAGGGCTCTGAGGAAGGCAGGTGGGGCTCAGACAGGGATAGATGGAGTCCCTGCCCCTTAACCTGTTGGCTGCCCTTCTCAGCCCCCTCAGACAGCATCTTGGGCCCAAGGTACCACTTGATCTGTCTCCCAGGCCCAGCATTGCATCCCCCCTGCTGGGTGAGTCCTGAACACCGACTGGCCTGCCCTTAGATATGGCCCTCTCCAGCTAGCTGCTCCACTGTTTCCCTAAAGCAGAAGCCTTCTCTCCTACTCCTGTAGAGAGGAGACTATTCAGCTAAGAATCTGTAAATATACCGAAAAATGCCAAGCATCCTTCCAGTTTTCTGCTATGGTCATTTCTTGTTATTTGGATCCAAATCGATAGTTTCTACCCTCACTTGATTAAAGTCACAAGCAAGGCCTTTGGGGCAGGAGTGGCAGGTGCTGGGGAGGGGAGGCCTGTCTGAGACACCGTAAGGTCCAGTGGTGTGGTCTCACCTCAGAGGGGGCATAAAGAGGGCAGGGGTAGGTGGTAGGGAGAGTGAAGGCGGATGAGTCTGAGGCGCCCACTGCCACTGGACCTCACCGGCATGTTTGCTGATTGAATAAGTGAGTGCTTGTCCAGCACCTATAGTGTGCAGTTCTGTCTCATCATCCTAGAGGTCAGATCCTGGAAACCTAGACTTGAGGAGGGAGTCTTGGGCCCAGGACTCTCTGTCTGCAGGGGACCTCAGGGAAAGCAGCTGTACCCTCCATTCTGTGCTTTCCCTCTGCAGCCCCTGTGGTCTTCTGCCCTACTCTCATGCTCCTAGTGAAGATAAGCTCACTTCCCAGAGGTAGTTCATGGCATCCAGGTCAATAGGATTTGCAGTTCTTGGTTTGCAGATTGGTAGGAAGAAAGCCCATCCCTGGAGAGATAGCAGGGCCAGCACAGGTGTTGTGCCCAGTGTGGCAGGAGCTTGGGCTGGGGAGGCAGGCTGGGGCAGACTGGGGAAAACTGGGTGCTTGCTGGAAACTATGGATTCTGTATACCCCCTTCCAAGCTACCCCTCCTGTCCTGCCTCTCAGGACCCCAGGAAGGATGAGGACCCAGATCCACAGCCCTGCCTGTGCTGGACGTGGTGGAGGCTGCAGTGTAGTCTTGTTTATTCTTCATCTAGTTTTTCTGGTTTGGAGCCCCGGTGCCCAAGCAGGGCTAGGGGCCTAGGAACCAGTTGGGGGTGGAGAAAGAAGAAGGAAGGGGCCCTGACAGGGGTGTGGCTGAGGAAAGGAATTGGGCCTGGGTGCAAGGTCATCCTTGGACCCTGCCTCACTGTCATTTTCCTATCCATACCCACCCTCACCTGTGGACAGTTGGGTGAGCTCTACCTTGAGCCTCCAGGGTCACATGGGCTTCAAAGAGGCGGCCTGGTCTTCAGCCCATCTGCCTCTACCTTCCGTCTCAGTCAGAGCGTCTGAGGTGGGAGCAGGTTCCTGAAAGCAGGTTACTTTGGTTCTTGGCCCCCTTAGCCTTCCTCAGAGAGGCCTAGGTAATGGGCTCTGTGTGTGGAGACAGTGGGCACAGTGGCAGTGAGCAGTGGCTCCCAGGGGAGGCACCTCTCACCTGCCTGGCATTGTCTGCCCTTGGCTTAAATCCAGGTTCCTCTGCTTCCTACATGTGGGGGCCCTGGACCTCTCTGTGCTCTGGAGCAACTGACGGGGGCCTTCCCCCTGCCTCCTGCCTTCTCATCCCAAGTCCCACTGCCCGCCTCTTCTCCCTACGCTAACCCCAGCTGCCCAAAACTCCTAGGATGCCCTCTCCTCTCCTCTAATCAAATTCTGCTCACCTGCCCTTCTCCCAGACACACATGGGGAAACAGAGGCCCGAGGAGTGGAAGGAAGTGCTGAGATGAAACAGTAATGGGTGATGTTGCTGAAGCACTCATGGGGCGATGGTGGCAGTGGTAGGCAGGTGCCAGCTGCAATCACCTGGGAGGCAGCGACTTCTGGGCATCCTGGCTTCCTGGAAGGGGCTGTTATGTAGGCTTCAACCCGCAGTAGGCACAGTTCCCTGGCCCCCCACGCTGGCAAGGCCATTAGTCAAGGGTCTGCCTGTAGACAGCAGGGTCCTGGTGAGAGGTTGAAACCCTCAGCACCTGGCTGGGTGAGGAAACTGTAGAGAGCATCTGCACCCCTGAAGTGGTGCCCACTGTGGGAGCAGCTCCTAGCAGCTACCTTTCTAGACAGCCCACCCTGATCTCCCTCTAAACTTTTGGTCAAGGGACCCAAGGCTCATCATCCACTTGACTCTCATAATTTCCATTTCAGAGCTGGGGAAACTGAGGCACAGTGACACAGTGTGTCTGTCCTCATAGCATGAGTCCAGGTTTGACAATGAGTCCCTCCCTGCGCTGTCCTGTCCACCCACCCACCCAGTCCCTTCATCCACGGCGTCCAGCGAGGTGAGGGAGCAGGGCCTGGCCTGGTACTGTCCAAGGGAGGAGGGCTAGTGGGCTTTTAGAGAGGCACAAGGCACAGAATTCCTCCTGTCGGGGAAGGGAGATGAGCAGCTGGGGATGAAGCTGGGGTGTTTGTGCCATCTGGATCTCACTGTTTAGGCCTCAGTGAGTCTTAAGGCTGCATAGAAGTTCACCAGGGCAGAAGGGCTTCTGAGAATCAGACCACAGTCTGGTGAGGAAGTCGGGGCTCAGGGTGAGCAGGTAGCACCTGCTCCCTCACCTCACTGGATGCCGTGGATGAAGGGACTGGGTGGGTGGGTGGACAGGACGGTGTAAGGAGGGACTCATTGTCAGGCCTGGACTCATGCTATGAGGACAGACATACTGTGTCACTGTGTCTGTTTCCCCAGCTCTGAAATGGAAATTGTGAGTGTCAGGTGGAGGCAGGAGACTGGGATTCACACTCGAGTCTGTTCTCACCCACGCCCAGCTGTTCAGAGCTCCATCCCTCCCACAGCCCAGCCAGGAGGGCCTCAGGAGCTGGGGCAGAGTCAAGGAAGGAGTCTGCACAGTGGGGCTGGCTGTAGGTTTTCCGTGTGACCTGAAAGGTCTGTCCCCTCTCTGGGCCTTGGTTTCCCCATCAGTAAAATGGTCAATGGCCCCTGAGGAGGCTCTTTCGCAGGCTTTGTGACTTGGGGCAGAGGTATGGCCCAGCCCTGACAGCTGGGACTCAATGCAGGTGTTTTGAGGGCTGGGGGCCTAGCTGACTGGGGTCGTGGCTGGGGCCCACCCTGGAAGAATCCCCAGAACATTTGCCTCCTTATCCCCCACATTCCTAGCTGGGCCTGGGCTGACCCAGCCCCCAAAACATTTCTTAGGGATTAGGCCCTAATCCCATCAGATCCATCTGGAGCCCCAGCTTCCCTGCCCTGTGCTATCCACCCACCCATCCAGCCCCTCCACCCATGGTGCCCCAATCCTCGGAGCCCTGGGAAACTCCCAGAAGGAAGATGGCTCTACTGAGTCCCTAGATGGGACCTGGAGCCTGGGCCTCACCCAGGCCAGCCTAGCTCATCTCGAGCCAACTTCGGCTCTTCTGTCTTCCAGGCACCTGGGAGTCCCTCCTAATGTTGAAGTAAAGAAACCCTGATGTGTTGCTTTATCATCAAGCCAGTTCCAGCACACATATCCATGTGCTCACAACTGCCTCTGAAGCAGACATCACCAATCAATCCCAGATCCCCTGCTCCGTGGACCCAGAAGTCAGGTTTCTTAGCCCGGAGCTCCAGGTGGCTTCTGCCATTGGATCAAAAGCAGCACAGTGACTTGCCCACTTTGATTGCGGTGGGGAAGGACAGTCTGGCAACATCCTCAGGTCAGGGTCAGGAAAGGCCAGCCCTAGAGGGGTTCTGGGCTCCTGACAGGATTCACATTGTGCTAGAGGCCTGAGAGAGAGGGACTAGCAGAGTGAGGAGCCAACACTGGGCCCCACTCTCAGTGTTGAAGCTTCCCCCAGCTCTGACTCCTCAAAGAGGGTCCCACCTCACTGTCCCTCCTGTCCCAATAGAAACTGCAGGAGGAATAAGGTTGGTTTGTGGCAGGGGTGTGGGAGGTGTGGGGGTTACTCTCTTCTGTGTCTGGCCCTGCCCCCATGAGGCCTGGGTGGGAGCCTCAGTGCAGCTTGGGCTCCAGAAACATTTGCTTTAAGTCTTAAAATATCAGGTTCCTGCACCACAGGTTTCCCTGGGGGCCGAGGGTAGGCAGGAGGGATTTTGAGAGCAAAAAGATTCCCCCTCTGGCCCCTACCTCGCCAGCCACTCTACCTGCCTCTTGGCCTTCTGCTGAAGCTATCCAAGTGTTTAGGGTGCTGCCAGCTGGGCCCCTACTCTTCTGTGCTGGGGAAAACCCCAGTTCACTCATATCGAACCCCATTCTTTAGAGCCCCTCTATCTCCTTAGAACCTAGGGTGTGAAAGCATAGGTCCTGGTGGCCTCGGTCTCCCCCCCCCCAGAGCTCAAAGGATGCTTTCAGCCAAGGACAGTTCAGATGGGGAAACTGAAGCCTTGGGGGACAAGGCCTCTCACCCATGGAGTAGAGCTGTGTGCCCCACCCTGGTGTCCAGTCCAGTGGCAGATGCAAGGCCACTAGGAAGCAGGCTTGAAAAGATGACGACACCATGTTGGTCCTGGGCCCAGCATGGGAGTGGCTTCCCAGGGATAAGAATATTTGCAAGGGGTCTTGAAGATTGAGTAGGAGTTTTAGGATGGTCCTGGTCCTGGCGGGGAGGCTACTTGTACAGAAGGACCAGTCAGAGTGGGACTAGACTAGAAGATACAGGCTGATGCCAGGCTCATGGTATAGAAGGGAGGGCCCTGGGGGTGGGGTAAGGGGCCTGGAACACAGGCCCAGGCAGGGGGCTGGCCTGGAAGCCAGGTATGGGTGAGATGGAGGCTCAGAGCAGACTTTGGGACCTGCTGCTTGGGAGATAGCACAGCCCTCTTGAACAGTGGTTCTGCCACTCGGCATGAAGGTGGCTCCCTCCCACCTCTGCTACCCCTGGGACCACCATGCCTGGAGGAAGGCACAACCCCCATGGCCCGCCCACTCCCTCCCAGACAGACCACCAGCCTTGGCCCAGGGGACCAGCCTCGGCGCAGAGCGGGAAGTGGAGCCAGGCAGCAACAGCTGGCCCCACTCGAGCGTCCCCCAGGGGCCACCGCCTTCATTCCCAGGCCCCCATCCCAGCTCTTTCCCAGGCTGCAGCCCACCTCCCAAAACATACTGCTAGAGATTTGGCCAGAGGAGGCTGTGAAGGGACCAATGGCTGGAAAATCTTGCCTACCCCTCAGTACCAGGCTGCAGGACTGGCCCTTGGGCTGGGGGAGGCCCAGCATGGCCTCTGTTTCCTTCTTCCTCCTGTGTTCATGGGCTCAGTCTCCCTGCAGGAATACACAGATTCCAGAGAGTAGAAGGCCCCAGGGGGACCCTGCTAGCCAGAGAGGACTGCGTGCAGGGAGACCTGCAGTGGCTCTGGGGCAGCTGCACACAGATCTGTGTAGGTGCAGAAATATTTCAGTTTGGTGGCTGCCATCTTTCTTTGTAGCACCAGTGGGATAAGTGTCTCCTTGCTTTCCTGAGGGCTGGTCTTGGAGAGTTCCGGACATCGCCCACAGAGCCCGTGCTCCTGTCCTCGTACCCTCCCCACCTTGTGCATGGCCTGGGCTGTCTGTGTGCCTGCAGTGCCCTCCAGAGAGACCAAGAAGAAGTGCTCCCCCTCCACTCTTCCCGCCCTCCAGAAGATTCCAGACACAACCATGCGCTGGTGTGTTGGCCTCTCGGAAGGGGTGTCACTGTGTTCTTTGTTGGCTGCCTCTGAGGGTCCAACTGCCTCTCTGTCCCGTCTGTTCTCAGGGCCTCCCACACTGGGGATGGGGCAGGTCTCCCACTTTATAGTCAGGAAAACCAAGGCCCAGAGAGGCTATGAGGCTGTGGTTGTAGCAGAGCCCTGAGGGTGGAGGAGGCGTCCTGTGGCTCGTTGGTGGCTGCCAAGTGACATAAAGAAGTGAGGGAGGGATTAGGGCAGAGTCTTGGTGGGGGTGTGGGGAGGGACCAGGGATGGGCTGTCATACTGTCCCACTTCATGGCCTCATGGCCGGAGCCAGAGAAGGCAGAGGCCTGAGTTACCCCCGCCTCTAGGAACCAGGTGCTGTGTCCCGGAGGGGCTGAGAGTTACAGTGGGAGGAGGATTAGGAGGTCGTTGGTGCCCTTGAAAGCTGAGCCTGCGGCCTGCTCTGGGAATGGGTATCTGACCCCTCTGCGGCCTCCACGATCCGGAGAAAATCCTCGAGGCCGAGTTAATACCAAGACCAATTTTTATTTCAACAAAGTTAATTCTCAACAATGTGATACTGAGGGAGAGGGATTTTCCCGCTGCAGGGGGAAGAAAGCTGGGGTCCTGACACAGCGCTGCCCCTCCCCCTCCCCCCAGCTGTCCCCACTGCCAGGAAGGGGACAGAGCAGTTCAGGCTGCTCTTCTGGGGGTGACCCCACCCCCCAGCTCTGCTTCATCAGGCTTGCAGGCCCTATGGCTGCCCCCTGGGCCCGTTGCCCTCCCTTCTTCCCTTCCAGGACCCACGATGGGTGAGGGGACCTCCAAACCCAGCACTTCTCTCATCTCCTCAGTGAGGGCTATGTGCAGCTCCTGTCTATGACCTGGGAGTCGTGGGCAGTAGGGGCCCAGGAAGGTTTGCTGAGGAACTCATGAGCCAGTGTCCCTTGGGTCACACAAACCTAGTGGACCCCCAATCACACTCTGTGGGGCTGACCACACATCTTGTTACTTCCAAGGGTGTGGCCCAGGGTGCTTGCTCTGGGGCTGTGGGAGAGGAGCAGGGTGCCCACCATCTCTGCCCATCTCCGGGATCCCCTATGGGAGAGGAAGGAGGGGCTAGGGCTGAGAGGGGCTCTGGCGACCTCACTGCCCCCCAGCTGAGCTGGGCATCTGGAAGCTGCTCTCTGGCCAGATAATCGATGGTCTGGGGTCCTTAGCGGCTGTGGGAGGGTCGGGAGCCCTGTCAGAAATTCCTCCTGACGATGACCACATGCACTCACTGGCTGCCCAGCCTTCCCGGCTCCTCCCTCCTTCAAGTGAGGCACCCATCACTCCCTATTCCACGAGAGAGTGGCTGCTCAGGGCATGGCCTCAACGCAAACTCCAGGCTGTGCCCAGTGCCTGCAGGCCTTGGTGCCAGAACCATAGAATCTCTTTGGTGGCACAGCCAAGAGAGGCGAGGCCCTCGGAGGTGGGGGCAGTGGTGACACTCTCTGGAGGGCAGAGGCGTTCTAGCGGAGGTACTAGGGCATGCAAAGGTTAGAGGTATGTTGGGGCTGCTCTGGGCTGCCCACATTGGCCCCAGGCTTCACTCTGAGGGTATTGCCCGAAGGCAGGGGTGGGGGCCCAAAGGCACCCTACGACAGGCCAAAGTCAAACCAGATGGGCTGGGGGCCCCATGGGGCAGGCGGGCCATTCGTCACCGTTATCTGCCTCGCCGCCGAAATCACAAACACATTTTTAAGTGAAGGACTGGCTGCCACCGGCCTTCGGACCCTGATGCCGCCCAGCTGTGGCCACACTGGGCGGGGGTTAGGGTTGGGGGAGGGTTTAGAGATGGAGTGTGGGGACCAGCAAGCAGAGGCCTGAAGGAGGAGTGCCTGCTGCACCCGACATGTCCCCCAAGGCTGCCCTAGAGGCTCAGCCAATGCCAAGCCTCACACTGATATCTGCAGCCCCCCTTGCTTGGACCACTCCAGGCCTATGGGACAGGAATCAGGGAGTCCCCCTGAGCTCTTCCCTGGGTGCCCATGGCTCCTGCCTTTTCCCCAGAGACTTGGCATCACAGATTTGCCCTCTGACCCACACATTAACATCAGGGCTGCCTGAGGGGACAGAGAGGCTCCAAGTGGGGAATATGCCTTCTGCACAGTGTTGGCGGTTCAGTGGTCATTTCATGGAATGGGGCTGGAGGGCAAGACCCAGAGAGACAAAGATAGAAATGAGGACAAGTGATAAAGAGAGACAGAGATGGGAGAGTAAGCCCAGTACCTTTCACCAGAGACCCACCCTGGATGTCATACGAAGCTAGCCGAGCTTCAGTGGCATGTTGTCTCACTCTTGCTGTGGGAGGCTCTGTGATGATCCATCCTCTAGGGCATGCAGGTAAGGGTGGGGCTAGGTTCTGTCTGGCTATCATTCTGGGAGCCAAATGCAGGTCCTGCCTGGCACCCTGGACCCCCGGGCAGGCCCATGGGGGTGGGGGGCGCCGGGAGAAATGGCCTGTGACGGGGGTGGGAGTCCCGGGCGGGAAAGCAAACAGTGTCAGCGGCTAATGAGCGGGAACCGGGCCTGGGGCCGGGGGCCTGGGGAGGGGCACAGCCATCGCTCATCCTGACAGGCGGGCAGTGAGGGGGGCCAGGGACAAGAGATGGAGGGGAGCATGAGAGCCGACAGAGGGTCCCCTGGAGACCCGACCCTGCACACAGACATACAGAAGGACAGAGAGGAGGCAGCCAAGACCCTGCCCCCCTGCCCCATGCCCTGGCTGGCTCCCATCCCCAGCTGTGATCTCGGGGGACCTGACTCCAGCATTTCCTCTGTCGGACCTGGCTGGTCACCCCTCCCCTTTGAAGACTTTGCTGGACAAATGAGACTGTCCAGAAAGTGGGGGTTGAAACTGGGACCCCTTATTGCACACTGGGGAGCAGGAATCTGGGGTCTTGAGGCCTTGCAGCTCCTTTGGCCTCAGTTTCCCCACTTTTACAAGGCAACAGAGGGCAAGCGTGCTCTGAGGGACCCTCCTTGCCCTGACTTTCCACCATCACCACTTCTCCTTCCCTGTGTGCAGCCCCAGCTGTCCTCAATGTTCCATCCCTTCTAGAAAGTCCTCTCCAAAACCTCGATGCCTCCAATAGGCCCAGTAGCAATGGGTGGGCTGACTCTACAAGTGAGAGAAGGGGCCCTTCCGGTCCTGCTCATTAAAGCTGCTGCCCCAGTTCATAGATGGGAAGACTGAGGTACAGCATGGGGAAGGTAGGTGGATGGTTTGGACATGAGGCCGAGCTCTTGGCCTCCATGCTTCTTGCAGGTTAGAAGACCCTGAATCCCAGCCCTGGCCAAAGCATAGATGACCCAGTATTTTGGTCTTTCATTTGCCCTGAACACTCTGAAATTTCATGGTTTCAGAGCAGTCGAGACCTCGGGAGCCCTCCTGAGTCCCTCTTGTCCCAGCCCAGGCCCCGCGACAGCCTGGCTGGCCCAGAGGCCTGTAGGTGCCTGCCTGCGGGGTGTCCAGGCCTCTGTCCTGCCTTAGCTGAGAGGGAGGGGCAGCCATAAATTCACACCGCCAGCCGCCCGCGGGATAAATGTGTCATCGACCGTACAATTTACGAGCACACCCCTGGCCCAAAAGGCAGTGAAAACAAGCCTCTGTGTACACATGGCGCGGCAGGCAGGAACCGGTGGCTGCCGGGGGCATGCAGGACATGGCGGGCCAGCAGGACACGCGTGCGCACACAGGAGGTGTGAGGCCATGTACACGCTCATGGGGGCGTGGACAAATGGACATGCTCAAACAGGGCATATATCAGAGATATACAGGCAGTGGTGAGATTACATACGTTCAACACATCAGAAGGTGGCACACCATGCTAGGGACACTCAATGGACATGCTATTAGAAGCATGCATGGTTAGCCTCGTGAGGAATCAGACTCAGGAAAGACAGCAAGGCTCTCCAAATGCTTGTGTGTGCATGAACATGTGTATGTGTGTGTGTGCATGTGTACATGCGTATACAGGCATGCATGTTTAGATATGCAGGTATGTGCATGGATGTTTGTACATGAGTGTTTGTGCAAGTGTGTTTGCACAGGTATGTGCATGTGTACATTTGTGCATTGCACACGTGTGTGTGCATGTGAGTTTGTATATTTGCGTATGTCTGGGTGTGGAGTCTTCCCCATCCCCAAACAACCCATGAGGAGGGTCATGGCGGAGGGGACTAGGGACACTGCACAGGGGCCACTGTACCAGCTGGCCCAAGGAGGACACAGGTGAGTGTGTTGGGAGACAAGGATGTGCAGGAATGGGGTGAGTAGTGGTACTTTAGTCCTGTTTGAGTCCCATGTACTTTGAGGCTAGACTGTCTCAGTGGCCCTGCCAGTCCAGCTACTGAATATACCCCAGACACCTTGCTGAGGGAGTGAGGTCATAACTCACACTCATCCTGCCGTCAAGCCTGCAGACCGTCATGCCCATTGTCTACCTTGTCCACTAGGACCCTGTGGGACATTTCCCAGCTCGAGGCTCTACTAGTGCCAATCTCAGTTATTTGCTGGGATCCAACCAGTAACAGGAGCCTGAGCCGGAGAATGCATGGTCGAGGGAACACTGCAGGTAGGTTTCTGGAAGCCTCAGGGAGGACTAGGAGGACCCTGGGAGAACCTGAGGAAGACTGAGAGGACTTGGGGGGAGGATATGGGAGGACTCAGGAAGGATTCGGGGAGGACTCAGTAGGCTCACAGTAGCATCCTTGAAGTCTGGCAGGGACTTGGGAACTTTATGGAATAGAAGCTACAGGCCAGCCTTAGCTGTCAACACTATTTCACTGATGGTCTGGGGACACATTCATGCTCCAGCCACTCTTTCTACTGGCCTTGCCATAAAAGGCTCAGGAGTGTGGTCACCTGGAGGATTCTGGAGGCATCAGATGCCCAGCCCAGGGAGAAGGGGCTGAGTGATGTCCCAGACATCATTGTGGCAGAATCATGGTACCCCCAAATAAGAAGAGACAGCATACTGACCCCCACACTAAGGACCCACAGAACAGACACCTGGAGAGCTGAGCAAAAACCTCCAAGACCAGAGACCCTCACACCAGACACCCCAAGACTAGGGACCCCTATACCAAACATTCCCATAGGAGGGACCCATAGAGAAGAGACATGCAGAGCAGGGACTCCAGATGATGGACCTGCAGCAGGGAGACCCACGGCACAGGAACCTCCTCTAGGGACCCCCAGAGCAAGGGGAGCAGGTGAGGCATTTACTGCCAAGAGAGACCCAGGGCTCCCACAGGTCTGACCCCCTTTTCCCACAAAGAAAGCCGATGGTCTCCTGCACCCCCCTCAATATGGACATCTTGAAATGGTACAGCCATGGGCTCCCACCCTGCTCTGGGTCTGTGTTGCTGGTGCTCTTTCAGGCCCCCAGGCTGCACTCCTGCAGGAAGGCAGGGCAGCCCCAGCTCTGCAAGCACCTTTAGTGGGCACACAGGGGCACAGGCGGACATGCTGAGACAGGCAACTGTCAGAGGTAGCTGCCCCTCCCCAACCCTGCCTAGACAGAAGCCCTTTCCTCAGTGTCTGCAAAGACTAGCTGGAATTCTTCAAGAGCATCTTTAAATAAACAAAGTACAGAGAAAAGCAAACTCCTAAATACAGATCACATCAAAACAGATTTCCATGCAGACACACAGCAGAGTTTGGCCTTCAGTCCCCACACAGGGACCTCTTCAAAGCTCCTCCCAAGCCTGTGTACCCACCCTTCCCCAGGGGCACAATTGCCCAGGTTACACCCCAGGACCCTCGCCCTACATACCGGGAGCCTCAGCCCCAGGCTGCAGCCTTACTTTTGAGGGTGGGTATGCCAGGCTTGTCCACACACCTGGACAAGAGAAGTGGCTGCCATGGGGACCCTCTATTTCTCCTGGGATCTATACTCCCACACCCCAGGGGTGTCCATTAGGCAAAGCTCCAGTCCCTCCCACTTCTGAGGGTTCCTTTACACCACTGGGGGCACAGTGACTTCATGGGGATGGCCCCAATGTCCTGTGTGATCAGCACAGAGGCAGAGAGCAGCACCAGAGCAGGTGGGGAGGGCGAGAGAGGCTGGTGTCTCCCTTCTCCCACCCCTTACCACATGAGGGTCTGTCTGGCCCAGAGCCCTTCAATTTGTCTGACATGCTTAAACAAGGCAAGATGAGCTCCCAAGGGACGCTGGTAGTAGGGAGCTGGCCAGTTCCCTTGGACTAGCCCTGTCTGGAGGGGTGGAGGGAAGAGACCTACACCCCCAACTCATGCAGCCAGAGGCCTCCAGGAAAGGGACTGCATACTGGTGGGGACAACAATAATAGAGAATGAATGAATGAATGATTAAATAAATAATTGCTGCCTCTGCCACTTGGGTCCCTTCTGCCTTTTCTCCCCTATAGGCTAAGCCTAGTATACCTCCCAGCCCCTGTCTCCTCCCCGGTGAAGTGTATCCTGACAGCACAGTGCTGCTCCCTCAGTCTAGACATCCCCAGGAGGCCCTCCCTCTGGACACACCAGGTCAGTGCTTTTGATATCCCAGAGGTAAGAGCAACTCAGGTTTGTTCTGAGGGTCAAGGGGACCGTCCACATGATGAGGCCCAGGCCAGCCCACCGGACACTAAGTGCCTCTTTCAGACACAGAATTCTAAGACCTCCAAAGTCTTTCAAGACAAGAAAGCCCATTCCTCACTCCCACCATTCTTTGACACAAGCCACGAAAGATTTGATGGTGGACATCGTGCATTTCTTTGTGTACAGGTGGCCTTATCTCTGCCTCATGAGCCCTGAGAGGTTTTCTGTAGGACAGACCCCTAGGGCAGGGATCACTGAGACTGGCCTGACTGGGATTGGGGTTCTGGGCAGTAGGGGTGCTGAGCACTCCCCACAGGTCCTGGGAGCACTCCTATCAGCTCTTAAGCTTCGCCCACCAAGTACTGTGTCCCCCAGGGGGTGCTCACACCTGTGGTAGGGGCCCCATCTGGCCTATCTCTCAGTACTCTTTGTTTAGCTGGCCTCAGCGCCCTGGGGGTGGTGGTAACAGGAAAGTAGGTCAGAAGGAGAGAGAGAGAGAGATTGGCCTTTCCCCTGAGGCAGAGTGGACCCCTGGGAAGGCTTCACTTGGGAAGACCACTGACCCCCAGTTCCTGCCAGGCCAGCCCACAGGTCTGATAGGACAGGACGTTTCCCTGCAGACATTTCCTGTCTGCATAGAGAGAAGATGAGCGTGGCAAGTGTGCATCCAGTGTAGATAGCACTGGGTATAGACAGCTCTGAGTGTGTGACTCTGTTGGGGAAAAAGAAAGGTTGAGGCCAGGAGATGCCCCAAGGGCTATTTAAGGAGGGAAGGACACAGCTTAGGCCAGGCCCAGTCACCAGTACCAGTGACCCCAAAGACCCCCTCAGCTTAGGGGGTGTGGGGGGGGGAGCCCCCTGCTGATTTATGGTCCTCCTGGGTTGACAGGAGTTAGCCTGCTAAGGCCTTGCTCCCTCCCTCCTCCTCCTCCTCTCTGTTGGGGGTTGGCCAGGGTGGGGTGGCTCTCAGCTGGTTTCCAGATGGTTCTAGTGGAGGGGGCACCTGGGGGTGGGAGGCCAGACACCCTGAGCAAAGGAACCTGGCCCCTTTCAGCCAGCCAGCCATAGTTGCCTTGTTGCTCTCTGTGGCTGTCTCCCTGTCTCTAGGTCTGTCTCTGTCACAGGCTGTCTCTGTCGGGTGCAGCCCCCCTTCCTCATGGCGGCCTGGGTGGGTGGGGGTGGGAGTTGGTGATTTATCACCCGCTGCCTGTCTTCCCTCGGAAACGTCGGGGGTGGGCGCAGACTGTTCGGTGAGCTATGGGCCCCTAGGGCTCCACCACCCACCCTAATGTTGTT
This sequence comes from Eidolon helvum, assembly GCA_000465285.1. NCBI lineage: Eukaryota > Metazoa > Chordata > Mammalia > Chiroptera > Pteropodidae > Eidolon > Eidolon helvum. The sequence continues at coordinate 27,361 of AWHC01038571.1, forward strand.
GCTCTGTCTGGGCGGTGAGTGCAACACGCTCCCCCCCCAAACATAGCCAGGGGTTTGGTCCCCCAGACCTTCCCAGAGCCCAGTGCACACGGGATCCACTCAAGTCTCCAGCCAGCCCCCTACCCAGGCTCCCCTTCGCCTCCCCAGG
>KE757726.1:0-22230 GCA_000465285.1 Eidolon helvum
CTGGTTCCTGACAGGCCAGGGACCTTTACCACTCCACAGCTGGCCAGCCAGGGTTGGAGACCCCTGCTGTAGAGGATGCACAGTGACAGCACATCCACGTCTTTTCCTCCCTGGTTCCTGTCCCCGCCATGGTATTTTCTTTACTAGGAAATGCTGTGAAGAGTGAAGCAGAAGCCAAGGGTTCAGGGCCTCCTGAGACAGGAGCCTCACCCTGCTAGCAGCCTTGAGCTTCCCGCTGTCTCTGAAATCCTGCCTGAAGGTTCACTGCCCCTTGGGTGGGACTATGGTGGGGATGGTGGAGGGAGGAAATGTAATAGCTAAGCTTTCCCATTGGCTGTTTGGGGCTCCAGGCTCAAGAAAAAAAAAATACGGAGGGTCTCCTCTACCACTGCCGGCAGGGTAGTTTTAGTGGGGTTACGATAAGGGCTGAGTCTTCTGTCTGGCTTGGGATCCAAGGCCTCCCAGTTAAGGACAAGGCCCCAGTAATGATTAGATTGTTACCTTGGCCAGGGATTTCGGTCTCAGTGTATCTACCCAGGAAGGCCACGACAAAGGCAGGCCAACTCCATCAACTTTCACCCCCTCCATCTTCCCCTCCTGTTTTTTCACCCGTACACAAGCCTCTGGCTCAGGTGGACACTCACACCTGCATACATGTTCACATTTCCTTGTGTCTATATGCACATCCCTTCAGGCAAGGAGGTGCAAAAGAGCATAGTGAGCGTGGGGGAATCCACCAACAATGAGTTTGCAGCAAAGTGACAGTGAGATTGAAAATGAGGCTGAGGAGGTGGTCAAGGGCCACATCCGGCCCCTGAGCTTACCTCTACACTTCCTGTGGCCCCGTCCACTCATCCTGACCCTCAGTGCCACGTGACTTCTCACTTTGGCCTTCATCTTGCATCACTTGGTCTTCTTATGCAAAACTTCTGAATCAAATTGATAAACAAGATGTTTTGGGATAGAGAGTAGCAATAAGCAAACTTCCTTTCTGGCTTGTGTGGGAGGTTATTTGGACTTTATTTGCTAAATAACCCTTTTATAGCTTCCCATGACCCAGAGGAGTTGCCAAGGATATTCTTGTTAAATTAGCCTTTATTTATCACTTGCCAGTATAGATTTATTTTTTGACAATTTCGTGTTTCTAAGTTTAATAAAAAGCAATTTCTGAAATAGCACATATGCTATAATCCTATTTTGAATAAAATGTTTATATATTTATACACGTATATAATAAAGTCTGGAAGGATATATACACCAACTATTAAACAATAGTTACATCCAAGTGATAAGATTATAGATGATCTCTATATAGTTTAGAATTTTCTGCCTTTTTCTCAATTTTATGCAGAAAGCACATGTTACTTTTATCATTACGATAAATTACTTCAAACTAAAAAAAACAAAGTTTAATCTACATTTTAGCCAAAAGTATAAAGTTGTTTGTAAGACAGTAGGAATAAGGAGAAGCTTTCAGGGAGAAGTCAAAAAAGGAGCTGTGAAATCAGCTTGTGCGTAACAGAATCTTCCAGGTGTCTCTTGGAGACCGGCTCTGCCCTTATCAAGGGAGTTTTGAGGCCCATCCTCTGAAACAAGGCCAAACAGGTAAAGAAAATCATTCAAACAGCTCCAACCTCAGTGAAGGTCTGATCTAGGTGGAAGTATGGGTCATGTGTGCATGAAAAGCATACCAGACAGTAAATGACAGGTGAGCTGGGGAGAGAGCTCACCTGGAGGTTGGAAAATATGGATTCTGTCCCCGGTTTTGCTGCCCGGTGACCTTGGGCAAGTCACTTTACCTCTGAACCTCAATCTCCTTATCTGTCGAAGAGGTGTAATGACAATGATTGGGATGCTGGGATGATCAGATGAGATAACCTCTCTGTGATTGCTCTGTGAACTCTGAGGTGTGGCATAGGTCACCTTTCAACCTGCAAAGGTGCCTCTAATGTGAAAGAATTTCTCCCTGTGGTAGGAATTCAGATCCAAGCAGTAGGCAAGTGGAATAGACCATTTGGGGGCAGGGCCACCTTTGGAGGGGCCTTTAAAACCCCACCACGTGGGCTGTAGACTGCACAGCTCTGACGTGACAGACTGTAAAGTCAGGGAGGCACTTGAATCTCGGCTCACAGACCTGCCCAGCCGGTTTCCCTCCGTACACCCCAAGGAGAGAAAAATAAGAGCTGCCCCTTCCCTGCCCTCTCTGAATGTCTGACCCTTCCCGTAATATAACTGCCTGCTCAGAATAATTACTTTGCTCCTACTTATGAGCTAAGAGCAATAGTAGTTCCCAATAACTAGAGACTTAATAAGGCTAAATTATAATGAGTGTCCTGCAGAATTACATACTGCATTAACACCAAATGAGTTCATTAGAAATTCATTAGGAGTGATTCCTGTGGCTGCCACAGGAATTAATCACAGTTAGCCAGCGGCAGGAGAGTTGGGGATGAATAATTACACAGGGAACTGGATGAAGACCTTTTGGCAACTGACTTTGGCCTGAAGCAATAATTTTCAAGGGTCAGGGGCTGCTTTGGTTGTAAGTTTGGAGGTGAGGTTGCTTGGATGTTGTTGGAGCAAACTCCTCTTCCTCCTTCCTGGTTGTGGCCCCAGCCAGGTTATCCTGGTAGACATGGGGTAGGCGATCTTCCTGTCCAGTCCTGGGGAGCTGGGGAATCATAAAGAGGGCTTACAGTTCTTGCCTGCCTGGCGTGCATTTTCCCTTCCCCTGTAAGAACACTCCCATGTTCCTTCCATGTTTCTTGAAGAACTACTCCTCCCCTTGCTGTACAAGGGTCTTTGCGGAACTGTCAATGAAGACCCTTTGCCCACGCCCGGGAGTGGATACAGGTCCCTAGCTATAGGCCAATTGGATTTTCTCTCCTGGTACTTTTTAATTAGCTAACATTTATTAAGTATGTGCTAGGTGCCAGGCCCCTTTCTAAGTACCTTCATGTATTGAGTTATCTCATCTTCCCATGTCCCTAGGAGGCAGGTTTAATTGTTAGTCCCATTCTGCCAACAAGGAATCCCAAGCACAGGAGTTATGACCTGTCCAAGTGATATAGCCAGTAATTGGCCAAGCTGGGAATTTGAGTCTTGAGTAGAGTGCTATTAGGATGGAGGATAGTTGAAGGTGATTCATGGAATGACAGTATCCTATGGACAAAGAAGAGTCTCTCCTTCTGCTCTTTGGGTCTGTGTGCTGTCTTAAAGTCTGATGGTTTCGCTTTTTTATTCTAGTATGAGCTAGCCTCTACCCTTTTTTTTTTTCTTTTTCTAGCTTATCACTAAGAATCAATGTCTTGACTAATTCCTGAACCAACTGACAAGTACCTGTAAAGTACCTACTACAGGCTCACCCTGGGTCAGCTGCTGTGCAGGTCACGCAGAAGCATAAGGCAGACTTTCTACCTTCCAGCTAGTTACATCTCAGAAAAGCAATGGTAACAATTTAATCCTGTGCCCCCTATGCAGGTTCTAAGTAGAAGAGAGTCAGACCTCGGTGGGCTAGATCAGGAGAAAAGGCTTCATGGAGGGCACAGCATGTGAACTCGGGGAGAGGTCACTGTCGTGGATACCTTTTGAGCATCTCTCCCTCTCACAGACTCTCTTCAAAAACTGTCTCTCTCCACCCAGAGCAGCGGGCCCTGAGGGCTGAGATGGGACCTCATGATCCCATTGGTGGGGCACAGCATCTGGCCCCCTGTCTATTTAGCGAATTCCCTACTGCATGGTGGAAGGTGGAGTTCACCTGTCAGTACAAAGCTGAAAAGACCAGATACTCATGTTCCCATCACCCTGTAGTGATGAGGTGCCTACGATGAGTTGGGCTCAACCAATCAGACATTCCCACTAGGACATTTCTTCTGCACCTTGTGATGCAAAGTTGCAGGGACCAGTGAATCCATTCTGGAGGTTCGGGGGCCTTGTCCAGTGCCAGGGGAACGGTGGCTGCAGTGCCAGTGTGCAGTGCCAATGTCGACAAGGGGTGCAAACCGCTCAGTCCAGCTCTTGGTGGTACTGGCAATGGGATCATCACAAAACCATTCCTGGGATGTGATTGTGGCTGGGGTTCTATCTGCTTGTTCACTCTCATCCCTGCTTGTTTTCCAAGACTGAAAATTCTGTGACCGAACTGGTATCTTTACAGTAAAATTTCTTTTCTGCTCAAATCAGTTTCCATTTCCTGCAATGAAGAGCTCTGCCTCCCGGGCCACAGCCCATGGGACCAGGCAGGGGTGGATACCTGACTCATGACAGACCAAACAGGTTGTCCCTCACCTGACTTAGCTTCTGCAGGTCGCTCTGAAAGTCCTGTTGTTTAGGTACACATGGACAGCAGAAGAAGGGCGTCTGTGGAGAATCAAGTAGACAAACAGAGAAGCTGCACGTGGGGAGAAAGAAAGAGGAAGAGAAACTGGTTCCTCTAGTTCCTTATGAAGCCCTCTGTTTCTACCCCGTTGGGTTCCCTGAGTTGCCCCTGCACCCTTAAAATAGGAGTAAAGAGTGAAAATAGGAAATATGTAAAATGAAGTTGCTTTAACCTGGCTGCTTAAATTATTAACATTATGAAGGTTGAGGTATGAGGAAAGACTAGTCTTGTTCTAACTAGCCTGGGAATAGAAACTTTTTGAACTTTCCAGTGTGTCCATGCCTGGATATACATCCAGACATGCACCAGACCTCCAGATAAACCTGATTATCCCTGAACAACTCACGTATCCAGGCCGCCTGACATGTATTATCCAGACCACCGAATGTGACCAGACCCCCTGGCGCCCTCCTCTAGACCACCTGGCATCAGACTGATAACCATTCTGGACCAATACTAGGGCTAAGAAGGCAGGACTGATTATTCTCAATAATGCACTATAAAAATGCTCAATTTTTCTTTCTTCTTCGGAACACTTCTGGCTTTTTGCCTGTGTTCAAAGTTTGCAAACTCTAAGACCCTCGGAAAAAAATCTTTGTCATTAACTTCTAGCTAAAGCCTCCAGACTTTTTATGAGCTTGTTTGACAAATATTAGATTGAATCATATAAAATTATTTTCATAGGTCAAAAAGATCAAATACTAGCAATAATGCATTGTGTAACCTAATAAGTTCCCCCTTTTGGCCTGCCCAAGCTAGCTCAAGTGGGTTTCTTTACTTGCAACCCAAAGGGCTTTGTTTACAACAGTCAGACATTCCATCAGCTCAAAATTTGGGAGTGAAACAGGCAGAGACAGAGCAGAAGCAGAAAACAAGGGTTTTCCTTGTTGGGCAAAGGCTGTCCCCAGCAGGGAGGGTGCCCTGCAGACCAGTAACTAAGGACATCCTATCTCATCTCTGGGCACTGTCTCTGAGGTCACCATTCTCCATTGGTTTATGAACCATGAATATCCTGAGGAACTTCAGCCTCGTACCACTCATCTCAAATAATACTATTCATGTTAATAAATGGTCTTGAATAATGCTTTCGCTTTTTGTTTTCTCCACGTTGTGTTGTTTCCTATTCATGTGTGCACCTTTTCCTACCTAACTATTCCACAATAGGTAACTGGTTAAATAGTTGTGATATACTTACGTGGTGAATTACTACATGGCCATTAAAGTGATGAAAGGGGCTGGGGTAGGCACTCAGGTGGTGGGAGTGATGTAAGAGACTTGGTAAACTAGTTGGTACAGGGAATGGGGCTAGGAACCACCCAATGGTGAGGGGAGGACAACGCAGCCGGTTCAAACCTGGCTGAAGGAGGACCATGCATTTGCAGAGGCATCACCGCCTATTGTGCCTTGGCCTCTGCTTGTGGTCAGCAGTCCTGCAGATGGGAGGTGAAAAGACAAGATTTTTTTTGTCCAAAGATGGGACCAGGGAAGCAAGGTGGCTAAAGAACATGGAGGGTCCCGGCAGAGGAAGTGATGCAAGTGAGCTGCGAAGGAAAGGAAGTGAGGCTAAGAGTGAGGGGTGAACTGGGGAACAGGGGATGAGCTGTGAGGCTAGGAGCTTCACTTAGTGGGGTGGAGACTGTTTTCTACTGTGAATCTCCATCTCCTAACACATAGCCCGGTGCTCAGCAAACGTATATGGAAAGAATGAATTAATGAATGATGGGTGATAACTCTGGCAGCAGAGCGAGAAACTGGCATTCTGTTTTTCATCAGCGAGCCAGCAGTATCCATGGTGGTGGCAAGCACCACTTTGAGTCAGGGAGAAGTGAATGCAAATCCAAGCTTTATCAATGACAAGCTGTGTGACCTTGGACAAGTCACCTAACCTTTCTTTTCTGTAAGTAGAGATAATAACAGCTCTATTAGAAGTTTCTTGCATGGATTAAATGAGATGCCATGTGTTGAGCACTTTGCACAGCGTCTGGCACTTGCTAAGTACCTTGGGAGCAGTAACGGTCTCCAAGATCCTGGTTGGTTCTGAGGCTGCATCTAAACCCAACTGCTGCATTTAGTTAGAGACCACAAGGGCAGGGTCTGAAGCTAAACTACCTCCTCCCCTTACCAACTAACTGACCTTTCTGAGCCTGCTTCTTCTTCTTTTTTTTTTTTTTCATTTACACTGTGGGGATAATATCAGGACCTGCCTAATGGACTGGCTGGGAGAATCGGGTGTTAATTCACATACAGCATTTAGCACATTGCAGATATGTAAGAGATGTAGGCTCCTAGCATTCCCTATCAACCGAGATGGAGAAGCAGGCTTTGGGGAGGGTGGGAGAACAGGCGTTTTGGACATGTTAAGCTTGAGCTGGCATAAGACATGAAGTGGAACTGTTAGGTAAGCAGTTGGATATAAGTTCAGAGGGGAGGTCTGACACGGAGGAAAAAAAACTGATAGTGATCAGCTTATAGACGATATTTAAAGCCATGGACGGGATGAGATCACTAGGGGAGTGAGCACTCAGAAAAGACAAGAATGAGGACTGAACTCTGGGGCATCTGACACTTAGCGATGATGCAGACAATGTCACAGCAAAGCTGGTGACCAGACACAGCAGTGCTGAAGCTGCCCAGCTGGCCTGCCCCAACAACATTTACCTAACGCATTCTTCTTATATACTATGTGCCAGGCTCTGAAAAGAAATGCTTTACAACAGTTAACTCATTTAATACTCATAATGACCTTTGAGGTAGGCACAATTATTATCCCCATTTTTCAGCTGAGGAAATAAACACAGGAAGATAAATACCGTGCCTAAGGTCATACAGCCAGCAAGTGTCACAGCTGTAATTCAAATCCAAACAGCCTGGCCTCAGAGTCCTTATCTCATCTAATTTCTAACTCTAATTTCTAACTGTGGATAAACAAAGTGCTGACTGGACTTTCTAAGAGAATGCTGAATTTCTTAGCCTCTAACAGAACGAGAATGGTCATGCGGTAAATTGCCCTCAGAGGTCCCCATTAGCCTTGACATTCTAGGATCAGCCTCAGTTAGAATTTCAGATTCTTGGTTGAGGAAAGAAGAGGTGGGCTTGATCAAGGGATCAATAACACTGACCGATCACTTACTTCATGCAAGGCCCAGGAAACTGCCCAGGCTAGGAGGGCAGGAGGATGCCCAAGGCTTCTCCTCCGATCCTGGACTCGAGCAGCTGCATGTCCCACCCCCTTCACTAGTTACTGTCAGAATCACAGCAACTGATTGGAGGCAGGAGCCAGAGTTCAGGTGGGAAGTTAGGGTGGCCCAGGGGGATTAACCTTGGGGCCCTTCTTTATCTCCAGGAGGGTTGCTCTATTGGGTCAATTGCCCCATAAAACCTAACTGTGATACAAGGCACTTTGAGCTCATTTACCCCTCTTGAAAGGCTCTCCCTGAATACCTGAACAAATAGCTGAACCCCAGCTGAAGAGAGAGAGAGGCATGGCATGGGTAAAAGGAAGGTAGGGGTCAGATGCACACAGAGACTCCAGTGAAGTCTACGCATGTAGACTCAGGTGTTCTGGTGCCATTGTTGTCCTTTCCACACTTCCACCACTCCCATTTGCCATTGACACTGACCCTGGATGAGAAGCTACTAAGGAGAAAACAGTTCTGGCTGTGCAAAACAAAGTCGATGTTAAAGGGAATTGAATGGGGGCCTGGAGAGGCCACCTGGTCCATCCTGCCGGCTCTTGCTCACGTCTCCTGGCCTGGAGCTTCTCGACATAACTGTATATCACAACCCCTGGGGAGCTTGTCAAATACAGATTCTAAGGTCCTATTCAGACCTACCAAATCAGAACTTTTGGGGGTCAGAGCCTAGGGATTTCCATTTTTTTACAAGCCCTCCCCTTCTGCATCCTCAGCAGTGTATGATGAAGACCACACTTTGAAGAACACAGTCTCACAGCCTATTCCAGACTGATTAGAACAAATAAAACAGAATCAGCAGTGTCCCAGTGCCTGGGTACATATGCATATGGAAGTATGAAATGCAGCCTCTCTCCTTGAAGGGATTACAATCTCATTGGGAGATAAAAGACACACTTTATGAAGAGTTAAATTAGTGCTATAATAAGTAGTAATTCAAAACAATAGGCAGAAAGGTTGGACAAATTGCCAGTGAGTGGGAATAAGTATCACTCATTGAGCACCTACGAAATAGTAGATCCTGTGCTAAGCACCTTATTTATACACTCTCATTTAATCTCATTAAAACTCTGGAAGACAGGTATTTTTATCCCCACTTAACGATTAAATTAAGGCTTTGGCTTATTTGTCAATTCCTCTCAGATCAGCTTTTCCTGATCCTTAGGAGGTGGTCAGCATGACGTCCCTTTTCCCACAATATCCCAATGTCACACCATGTCGTCATTGCCTGTTTACTAAACTGGCTCTTCCACAAGACCTGAGGACAGTTACTTGACAGTTCCAGATCTAGTGCATAGTAGGTGCTCCAGTAACGTTTGTCGAATGAATCTAGGTTGCTTGCCTGAAGTCTCAGGGCTAATATGTGAGGACTAATATACATGACTCTAAAGCCCGGGTTTCCCCTGAGCCATTACAAGCAGAATGTACATAGTAGGCTGATTCCTATCGGGGACAATTTATAGGTTGCAGTAATCAGAAAAGGCTCCTTGGAGGAGCTGGAAAAATAATTTGAATTTGGAAAGAGAGAGGAAAGGTGAGCAGTCATTTCAGGCAGGCCAAGGCATGAAGGTGGGATTCAACAAAGTGCACACTTCCTCCAAGACTGGAGACCCCAGGGGATTTTAGGAGAATGTACCCCATGCACGAAGCCCCTATTGCTTACCAATTGTCACCTTATATCTAATTAACATTCATTCCAATTACTGCTATTAAATTGTCTTCCTCCAAGATTCACAGAAAAATGGCAAATCCTCTATTGTTTTCCCGTGCCAAGACTAGGCTGATGTAATATATTCTATTAGTGGGTTTCTCCATTTGGAAAGTCCCTTTTAGTAATGAATGGGATAGTTTTCAGTTTCCACGAAGAAATAAGATCCATTAATGTCTATGATATAATGCTAATTGGGAAGAAAAAGCAAAACAAACAGGATCTTTGTTAAAAAGAACAGAAAAAAAGTATAAGCACAAATACGTTTGTATGCATGTGGGAAACATCTAGAAAGTTACATACAGAATTTATCAGCAGCTGGCTTTGGAAAATGAGAGGTAGTGGAAAGTGGGGCTTTCACTATTACCTAGTTTTAAGCTTTTGTCTTTTTAAACATTGAGTATGTATTAATTTTACAAGTGAAAAACAACACCTTAGGTAGCTTTCAGTTTCAGTTTATTAGTGTTTTGTCCTCTCCCCTCCCCAAATTATCTGCTATGAACATTTATTACTTTCATAATCAGAAAATTAAAAGCCCTTTCCTCCATACAGGTTGTTAAAAAAAAAAGAATAGGTTCTCAAGATGGCACAATTTGTGATTTTGAGGGACCAGAAAGTTTGGAGAAAAGTACTAAAGATGTTTTAAACTCTGCGTCTTAAAAAATTGAGCACCCAGGCAAGCTGAGCGTAAACCAATTCAGCCCTAACTTGGCAAAACATGTTAAGAGCTCTAAGAATGTTCCAGATTCCATAACTTTGTAATCCCATCCTGGGGCTTTAGCTCAAGGAAATGCTTTTAAAAAAATCTTCTGCTATGAAGAAGCTCACTGTAGCCTGGCACTTAATGGGGTGAGCTGGGATCTCCCTAAGAGTCCAACAGCAAATGTTATGCAGCTATTTCTAACAAGAAAAATGGCAGCGTTTTAGAAACAGGGGACTGTGTTTACAAACTAATGGTGAGCAAAGAAAGGTAGAATGTATTACTGCATTTACATGGTGATTCTGGCTATTATATATCTGCTATATTAGTGTCAGTGAGAAAGAAAGCAAGGATGAGAGAGAAGGACAGAGAGAAGAGTGAAAAAGAGAAAAAGAGCATAGAAAAAAAATTAAAAGTTACAGTGTTAGGGTAATGGGGTCATGGAGGATTTTGGAAATGTCCTTAAATGATGTCGAAAGTTGTTTTGGTAGTAAATATGAACTATATACACCGGGGCTCTGTGACTTTGGGCAAGTTACTTAACTTCTCTGAACTTCCTTTTCATCCTTGGCAAAATGAGGACAATAATTGTACCTACTTCATAGAGTTGTTTTGAATATTAAATAAGATAATCCATGTAAAACACTCAGCATCATGCCAAATGTATAATAAATACTTAATAAATGTTAGCTATTATTGTCACTATTATTTCATCATTATTATCAAGAAGGGAAAATTCTCATATTCTCTAGATGGGAGTGTAAACTGCTACAGCTTTTCATAAAGGCAGTAGAGTAACAGATATAAACGTTTTATATGCAAAAACCTTTTGTTCCAGGAATCGTATATCTAGGAATTCATCCTTAGCAAATAATCTTAGTAAATAATCTGACATGCACACCAAGAGGTGTGAACACGAATATTTATCTTAGCGTTATTTGTAATAGAAAAAAGATTGGAAACAACTTAAAGATCCAATAATAATTGTATAAATTATGAAACCTACAATACTCTAGAGCTATTAAGGACATGATATATTTTATGTCATGATAGACATGTAACTGTATCATTACATAAAAAAGAGATTATAGAATAATATAACCTCATATATGTTGGAAAGGTATGTATGCCTTGTAAAGTCTAGGATAGATACCAAACTATCTCTGCCAGGACTGTCAGTGGCTCTGAATTATGAAATTTTAATATAATTTAGCATTAGAAAATCAGTGATGATGATGATGTTTGTGTTGGGGTGGGTTGATATGTGTATTTATGGTTTTTTTTTTTAAATAAACCTTATCTGGTGTAAAAAATGCTAAGATTGGAGACTGAAGATTGGCAAAATGTGACAACGTTGGTTTCATCAGTTTTGAACCACTGGGGTTAGCCACTGTGGTGAGTTCTGCTTTGGACACAAAAGATTGGGACTCATGGAGAGCCGTCTCTGGGAAGGAAGACAGACTTGCAAAAGTTTTCTTAATAGTAAGAACGATGAGAGCCTCTGTAGAGTGTTTCATATTTTGCATTGTCAGTTTGCTGGATCCAGAGGACAGTCCCACAAGACAGGCAGGGCGGGGGATCATCACCGAGGAGATGGAGTCCCCACGTGTGACGTGGCGTCAGAAGACAGAACAGGAACTGGAAGTCAGGGGTCTGAACGCCCAGCCCTCCCAGCTGAGAGGCTTGAACAAAGTAAAATTCATCGAGCTCCTAGACCATGCCTGGCACATAGCGAGTCTCCATGCACCCTGGCACCTCCTCCTCCAAGTCGGCTTGCTGAGTCCGTGGGCTGCTGCTTTACTCTGCTGCATTACCTGGACCCTTCTTGTATCTACCAAGTGCTCTTTGCTGCAGCCAAACTCTTTGTTTCCTTTCACCCTGGCCATTCTCACCTTTATCACACTGTTCCCTTATCCTAGTATGTTGTCTATGTTCTCAGCCTGCTTCCACCTTACTGCTTGTCTCAACGTCCAAATCCTCTTGTTCCTTCGGGACCTGCCTGTATCGAATGCCATCTCCTACACAAGGATGTACCAGCCAGCTGGCCACCATTGCTCCTTCCCCTTGTCCCAGGCCACATGTCTGCATTTCTCTTGGGACGCATCACATTCCTGCTTGCATGTGTTTTCTGCAGGGGTGTGTGTTTTGTCTCTGGACTGGACTGGAAGCTCTTGGGAAGGGTGTATGTGTTGTTCAGTGTTTCCTCAGTGCTGGCCCCATATGCAGGGGGTGCTCGATGCACGTTGGTCAATGAATGAGGGGGTGAATGAGTAAATAAGGGATGATGAGCATGGCTAGAGAGTAGGACACGCATGGAGGGAGGGATGGGCAGAGCAGATGATACCCTACACCCTGAGGTACTGCTGGCTCTGACCTTGGTGGGAATGGCAATGGGATTGCAGCCAGCATGTCCCCAGGTGAATAACCTTAGGGCTCTGCCCCTCCAGGTCCTGCCCATGTCATAAAACAGCAAGCACTTCCTCTTCAGGGGCAGGAGGGAGAAGTGGGGTGATTTAGGGGCTGAGCCTCAGTCATTGGGAGGGTTTATAAGCTGGGGCACCAGATCACTTAGTTCCATGAACCTTCTTCCTCATCTCCCTATCCCTGGCCTCCAGGTCTCCTAGCAGCATGGCCTTCAGCAGAAAGTATGAGATTGAGAATGAGAAGAATTATGATGAATTCATGAAGCACCTTGGTGAGTGGGGTCCTGAGTACACCTTCCCTGGACTGGTCTGCAACAGCCAGCTCTGGGCCAGGAACCCAAATTCTTGGAGTAAAGCAGGACAGGACCCCATATATTCATTCATTCACTCCCTCTTTTGTTGAGTAACTACTGTGTCCCAAGTTCTCAGGCTAATAAGAACCATAAGTCTCGGACTTTAAAACACTAAGGGAATATTAGTATCTCCACTTTACTGATAGAAAACTTGAAGCCCAGAGAAGTTGAGCTACTAGTCCAAGGTCACGCAGCTAGAAATTAGTGAAGTAGAGACTTGATTGGTTTATTCATTCAAATATTTATTGAACACCTGCTATATGCAAGGGCCAACTCAATGTTCCTGATGACAGTGTCTCAATGTGACTTATCCAAGCTCACACTGTAAATCAATGGCAGAGGTTATCAGAACCCAGGCCCTTATGATGAGAAGATGAGTGCTGTCACCACATCCTGCTTGGTAAGAGGTGACTAAGGGGTTAGCATAGAGACTAAGTTTGACGTCCTGCTTGGTAAGAGGTGGCTAAGGGGTTAGCATAGAGACTAGGTTTGACGAGACACTCAGTTTGCTCAGTCATTGAACCAACAAAGGCCTCTTACTGTGCTAGGCTCTTTGGGCAGAGTTCAAAGACCCTGCTCATCTACCGCAGGCTTTGCAACACTGGTGGTGGGGCACCAGTGAGACGGTGGGCTTGACTCTCCTGCAGGAATTTTGGCGCACTCTCTAATTCTGAGGCAGTGCAATTGTCAAGAGTCAGAGGACAGCCCCAAGGGACCAGTGCCCTACATCCTGGTGGCAGAGAGGCCCCCAGAACAGTACCTACGTGCCCTGGGGCTTTGGGGAGGCAAGAGCCCTTCTGAGTCAGTTACTGGGAGTGGCCCTGAAGTCAGTCACTTGGCCTCACCTGCAACAGTCTAGTGTGGAATTAGAAGCGAGCCAGTCTCAGTTCTAGACTTGCTTCTGCTGGTAACCTCCACTGAGATGCTAGGAAGTCCCTTTCTTGCTCTGGGTTTTCATTTTCTAATCTGTGAAGTGTGAACTTTCGAAGACAGTCTCGAAGGTCCCATTCATGCTTGAACTTCGTGAGCTTGGCAAGTTCCTGTTATATTTATGTTATGTTACTGTCAGAAAGAGCAGCTATTACTTATTGGGTGTCAATTATATGGCAGGAACTTTAATCCTTGCAAAAGCCCTGTGAAATGGGCCTTATTATCCCTATTTTGTGGATGAAAACACTGAGGCTTAGAGAGGTACTTTCCCAAGCTGGATGGCTCATGGTAGAACTGGGGTTTGTGCTTTTAACCATCAGGCTAGCCTGCTGCAGCAGAGCTAAGCTCTTTCCCAAAGCCACAGGTTGTAAGTAGCTCTTATGTGGCCCTTCTGCTTGTCCCTGGGCCCAGGGCTTCCTAGTGACATGACTGAAAAGGGTTGCAAGTTCGAGATTGTCACGGAGGATGGGCAGAACTTCACCTCATTCCAGCACTACCCTGGGGGCCACTCCATGATCAACAAGTTCACCAGTGGCAAAGAATGCGACATGGTGACCATAGAGGGGCAAGAAGTTCAAGGTGAGAGGCCACTGGCCACCCTTCCCTCCTTCCTCAGGCCTCTGGCTAACTTCTGGGTCTGAAACCTGTCCCCTGGGGCCACTCCGCAACCTGAGGTGTCTCTCTAGTCTAGCTTCCAGAATTAAGAGCTTAAGTTACTTGGCAATTTAACCATTCCTGACCTTTAATGCTATCATCAATAATAAAACTATAATGATAATAAAAAGTATTTGCTGAGCACTTAGTATATGCCAGGCACTTGCTGAACACTTCACACATGTTAACACAGTTAATCCTATGAGGTCGCTATAGTTACTACCCCAGTTTACAGATGAGGGGTTGGGCTGAGCCATGGGATTAAGCAGCTTGGCTGATCACATGGAGTGGGGGGTGGGGGGGATTCACACCTAGTTCCAGAGAGCATAACCACTTCTTTATGCTCCCTCCCAGTGTAGCCTAGAGATGAACAGCCCAGGCCCTGGAATCAGACTCATCTGGATTTGAAACTGCAATCTTAGGTAGCAAAAACATGAAAAGCAGCTGTTTGTCCCCATCCTACCCAGAATGGTCCCTCTGGTCTTACTCCCATTCTGGGCCCCCTCTGTCTCCCCATACCATGACCATGAGAAATCTGCTCCTCAGGCTGCCAAGCTGGAGAATCAGTAGTCATAATATTCCTATTCTGCTATTTAAAAAATTTAACAATCTCTCATGATGTCTTTCTGTGTCAGCATATATTGACTTGTCTTATTCCTTTTCATGGCTGCACAGTAGCCTATAGAATGGAAATTCTATCATGTATTTAACACTCCCTTATGGATAGATAGTCGGGCTATTTACCTGAATTAATCTACGTCAGATATTTAGGTTGTTTACAATTAAAACCGATGCTGCAATCAACACTTTGGATGATATCATCCTCCTCCTAATAATGATCTTAACTAAACTTAGATGATATCATCATCCTAATAATGATCTTAACTAATCCCATAGTTAATAAGGAGGGCTTGCCACGTACCTAGCACTGTTCTAAGCAATCTACATATGTCATATTAAATCACTTAATCCTCACAATAACTCTATGAAGTAGGTACAGTTACTACCCCCACTTAGTGATGAGAAAACTGAGGCACAGCAAGGCTGAGTGACGTGTGCAGGTGATCTATATCTTTCGGTCTGTGTAACAGTATAGCTATGAAGCAAATTAATTCCTAGAGGGGGATTGCTGGGACAGAGGGCAGGCCCTTCATCCCTGAGGGGCTGGCCTGAGTTTGGGGGCCCCTGCCAACTCAGCCTCAGTGTTATACTTCTCCTCCAGGCTACGGCGCAGAGGGAGGGTGGGAAGGTGGAGGTTGATTTCCCCAGCTCTGGCCAGACCTCAGAGATTGTGGGTGATTGTGGGAGATCTTGGGAGATAGTGGGAAATTGTGGGAGATCGTGGGAGATTGTGGGAGATTGTGGGTGATTGTGGGAGATCGTGGGAGATCGTGGGAACTGGCAGAGGTGAGCTTCCTGCTGAATCATGGGAGGACTGGGGTGCTTTTCTGCCTCCAGCATGGCCCCTGAGAGGCAGGCCTCCCGGCAGCTGGCTTTATAAGCACTTCCCCAGGCCAGGCCCTGTGCTGAGTGCTGGGTACACACTGTCTCATTTGATCTTCACAATATCCCTGTTAGGTGGGGATTTTTCTCTGCATTTTACAGGTAAAGAGACTGAGGCACAGGGAGGCTAAGTGCTGGGGGGGCACTTAGCTTTTCTGACAGAGTTGGGATTCAGTGGCATAATGCAACAATGCGAGGCAGTCTGACTCTGGTGCCCACACTCAGTGACCTCAGCGGCCCAAGTCTGGAAGCCCAGGGCGCCCTTCCCAGTGTCAGTGCAGGAGAAGTCCGCCACTCCGCTCCACTTTCACAAGGGACTTCAGGCCCTTCCTGCCAGAGTCTCTGATTCTTTAAGAGAAGCTGGAAATTTGCACTTCTATGTGAAATCTCCAGGCTATTAAATGTTGGCAACTAATTAAACATTTTTAAAAATGCTGGTAGGGCCAACATACACATCTGTGGATTGACCCTTCCCACATTCAGGGCTCTGTAAACAGGTTGAGGTGTAACCTTGCTCCCAAATTTTGCCCAGGAGAAAACAAATGAACATGAAGGTGTAACCCTGCTCCCAAATTTTGCCCAGGAGAAAACAAATGAACATGAAGTTAAAAGAAAGAGCCTATGGTTTTCCTCTTCAGGGTATTAGGCTCAGCTGATGACCTGGGCACATCCCATGGCAGCATGTCTCCATGGCCTTGAGCCAAACCACTGCACACAGAGGGGGCCTTCACTGAACAGCATCCCCGTGCCTGCCTCTCCAACAAAACCTTATGCTTCCCAAGGGCAGGGCCACGCCTGCCCATAACCCAGCACAGGTGCCCCATAAATGCTAAATGGTGCAGAGGGTGAGTGAGGCCTCTTGACTTTAGAGGGGGTTCCTTGACTTCTCCAAACTTGAGTTTTCTCATCTGTGCGATGGGGAGAACATCAGAGTGTTGTCCGGAGGATTCGGTGGCATAATGCAATGAAGGAACCTGGCCTGGTGAACAGAAATGGACAGGTCCCATCACCTGTGATCTGCGTAGCACTTCTGCCACAGTGACTCATGGAACAACTGGGAAACTGAGGCCCACAGAAATGGTGCAGCTGACTCATTTCTACTCAGGGCTAGAACTGGAGGCTGGTCTTCCTTCAGCTGTGCCTCATGGTCACCTTGGGGTCCCTGCACTGCCTCCCTCTGTTCTGGCTGCTTCTTTCAGATTTCCACCATTGGTGGCGTGACCTATGAGCACGTGAGCAAGAGGCTGGCCTGAGTAAGCAGGCAGGGCTCCAAAGAGGCTCATGAGCCAGCAAAGCTGGCCGTGAACAGACATTTTGCTCACTCCAGAACCTCTGTCTTTGTTTTCTGGTGTCGTGGGGCAGTGTCTGGCTGGGTGAGGGTGGAAACCCCTGAGGACAGTTACATAAGCCAAACCTGGGCCCTGGGATCCCTGTGGGTTCTGTGTCACAGCAGAGGGAGACTTGAATGTGGACTAAATTCTCTGAAGCCCCCAGGAAAAGCCAGAGGCGGGGATCAAGAAGGTCGGTGGGCACACTTCTGTGGACCCCTCACCCCCACTCCCCTGGCCACTATCACTCTGTGGGTGGGCACAATCCTTTAAAGAGACAAATGTCACTAGGCGGAGGTGTCACATTGACTGAGATGGGCCACAGGACAAGCATAGCAGAACTGGTGTGTGTGGGGGCTAGGAATGGGACTCCCAGAAAAGGCAAAGGGCTCCAAGGCCGAGCAGACACGAGATGGACACACTCGTGGCTTAGCCGGGAAGGTGTGGCCCTGGCTCTGCTGTTAACTTGCTGTGGAGTCTTTCTTTGGGGCCTCAGTTTCTCTACTGGTACAAAGGGGGGCCAGGAGGACCAGTGAGGGACTGAGAAGAAATGATAGTCTATGAGATGGCAAAGAGGAAATGGGAGTGACAGGAAGGGACTAGGATGTCAAGGTTTGGACTAGAAGTTTGGGAGAAACTTCAGGAGGCTGCAGTGGGCTGGGAAAAGTGGTCAGAGGCTCACTCTGATCCCTGGTAGGTGCCTGGAGCCGACTCAGGAAGGATTCTGGGGTAGCATCTGGACTTCACAGACATCCCTGCCTGATTGCTATGTCTGCCCAAGGTTTGAGGACAGGAAAGGAAGGCCTACTGGCCCCAGGCAAAATAATCCCCAACTCAGAGCAAGGAATGGGCCTTTTTTTTATTCTCTTCTTTCCTGGGAGTGTTGCCACATCTGGGTGCCACCTTGCCTTCTGTCATTTTTTTTTTTTTTTCTGTATGACAATCACTTATTTATACTGTAATGAAAACTTTACATCACTTCTAAATATGAAAAGCCAATATCATTTGCCATAAATAAAACTGCTAAAAAAGTTGAAACTGAAAGATGTTGACTTCAAGTTGGATTCTGTTGCCTGCCCAAAGCACAGGGGCTGAGACCTCCCTTTGTGAAGAGTCAGAGAGATTTAAAGATACAGTAGCATCAAATGAGAAACTTTCTCCTTGACTAATTAAAATTACTGTAAAGTTACTGAACAGAGAAGAATGTACAGTACTTCCCCCTTACTCATGGAGAATACGATCCAAGACCCCCAGTGGATGCCTGAAACCATGGATAGTACCGAACCCTATCTATA
The DNA here is from genome assembly GCA_000465285.1 of Eidolon helvum. Lineage (NCBI taxonomy): Eukaryota > Metazoa > Chordata > Mammalia > Chiroptera > Pteropodidae > Eidolon > Eidolon helvum. The sequence goes on from KE757726.1 coordinate 18,464, forward strand.
CATAACTATGATAAAGTTTAATTTATAAATTAGGCACAGTGAAATTAATAAAAACTAATAATAAAGTAGAATGATTATGCCAATATACTGTAATGAAAGTTATGTGAATATGGTCTCTCTCTCAAAATCTCACTGTGGACTGTACTCATCCTTGCTGTGATGACGGGAGATGACACAATGCTGATGAGATGAGACAAAATGAGGTGAATGACACAGGTCGTGACGTAGCTTTAGGCTACGACAATATGTAACAAGCACTTATGGCTTGAATTGCCAGCACCACTATTCTTGTGCTTTGGGCCATTATTAAGTAAAATAAAGGTTACTTGAACACAAGTACTAGGGTATCGTGACAGAAAACCTAATCACTAAGAAAGATGCTAATGACTATGCTAACGGGGAGCGGATGGGGCATGGTGACGCTGGCAAAGGGCTGATTCACGTCCAGGGCGAGAGCCCAGGGGACACATGAGATTTCATCGGGCTACTCAGAAAGGCCTGAGATTTAAACTTATACAATGGTTTATTTTTGAATTTTCCATTTACTATTTTCAGACCACAGTTGACCATGGGTAACCAAAACTGCGGATAAGGAACTACTGTACTAACTATAAGCGTTGAATTATCTAAATTACCATGAATATGCAGGTCATGGGCCATAACGTTCACTGAACGCCTGGCACACGGCAGGTGTTTAAGAAGTACTACCCGACTAAGGTCTTCGCAGCCGGTGTAATCTATAACCTTTCACTCTTGGGGGCCAGCCTCAGCCTGGACAGAGGGCACAGCAGAGCCCATTGGCCGTTCACTTCTTGCCTCCTCCCACATTCTGCTCTGAAACTTGTCTAAGAACAGCACTCAACCTCCCCCAAACCCACCCACTCACTCACCAAGCCAAGACCCCATGAATTCCATCATTATGCCAAGACTTATTGCTAATTAAGTGAACTAGGTAAGCATTAAATTAAACTAGCAGTGTTGCTGTTTCCCCTCCAGACTGAATAATTACTTATAATGAACTTGGATAATAAGTCTCTAAATAACAGTTAACCATAATTGGTCTGAAAATTGAGAGAGGAGAAGAAGAGAGAGAAGAAGAAGAAAAGAAGTGTGTGTGGGGGGGTTGTTTTTACTTTGGAAACAAACTGATTCAAGAACAAATTCAAAATATTGAGACATTCTTAAGTCAGAGTTCCAGACTCATAGACTAGCAGGACCTCACAGCTCACCTAGTTTAAACTCTGTATTTCACAGATATGGCAACCAAGGCTCAGAGACAGAAAGAAGTTCATCTGAAGTCAGGCAACAGAGAATGAGTCTCTGAGAGTGACGTGCAGTTGGGCACCACTGGCTGATGGAGGCTATAGTTTCTCAGTGCAGCTTATGAGGGTCAGTGGAGTAAGGTGAGCTGAAGTAGTGTCTACTTGGCTGACATGTTGGCAGGGAGGCTTCCTCAGCCAGCAGAAGGAACAGTGGTTTAGAACCTGGTCTGTGGAGTAGCTTTGCTAGGGTTAGAATCCCTCTTCTATCACCCAGAAGCTGCGTCACCTTGGGGTAAGTTTCCTTACCTGTAAATGGGGATAACTGCACTTACCTAACACAGCTGTCACACCACAAACTCACTAAATAGCAGCCACTGCCACCAGAACCATCACCTCCGCTGATTGTCACCACCATCGTTCTGAGGCCAGTGTGATGAAAGGGTTAGGAGTGCCTCTCTAACTTGTGAGGCATGTGGGCAAGCTGCTGGATTGCTCAGTCTTATCTTGTCCACAGGAGAGTTGCAAGGATAAAGGGTAAAAAAAAATAAGAGGCTTCCAGAAAGTTAAGAGGAGCCTTCATCATTTTGCTGTGCTGTTCAAGATGCTGAAGTGACACTCCACTCAGTTCAGGTGCCCTTTACAGAGGCTCTTCATGACCTTCACCCTGACCGTTGGGAGCCATCTCTTCCACCTGCCAGGGCAACTGCTTCGGTATCATGCCAAGCTCATTTAGTGACCCGGGAGCTTCCCGAAGCATTTTTAAACCCGCCACTAGGTGGCACTCCACCAACCATTGTCGCCCCATGGACACCACAGTGTGAGTGTATTTTGGGCAGGGCGAGGCAAAGGCAGTGACTGGGCCTTGGTGCAGGTGTGTTAAGTTTCAGGCATTGGGGGCCACAAGGTCCTCAGTGAGGCATATCTAGGTGTGAAACCCACTCCCACCACTCGTCCATGGTGAGACTTTGGCCCTCTCTGAACCTTAGTGTCCTCGTCTGGAAAATGGTGATAATAACTCCAGCTCATGGCGGTGATAGGAGGGCGAAGCGAGAGTAGGGGGAATGAGAGAGGAGGAGGAAAGTGTCAAATACGGGGCCCGGAGCATAGTAAGTGCTTGCTCAACAGCTACTAAGGGCCCTTCTTGGTTGGTTCTGCTGGTGAGAATGGGCACGCACAGGGTCGGAGCACTCAGAGCAGGCAGAGCTGCAAAGCTGGCCGTGAGTGCGCTTCTCCTGCTACAAGGACGGCCCAGGCCCCACCCCAGTCTTGCCGAACGGAGCTCTTCAGGTACAAAGACCAGGGAGCTATCACTGCGAAGTGCTCCCCAGCCGGGCATGAACTTGGAGGCTATTCCAGTCTCAGCCCTCCCATTTCACAGATGAAAAATCTGAGGTCTAGAAAAGGGAAATGACCTGCCCAGGTCCACAGGGCCAGGGAGCAGTAGCAGGCCTGACTTCCCGTGTACTCTGCCTGTTGTGTCTGGCAAGAGCAGGAGCCTGAAGCACTGGTCAGAGCTGGCCCAGCAAAAGCCTGATCTCTTGAGGTCCTCCTTTAAAACTAGAGCTGGGTTGGATGGAGGTGAAGCTCAGCGGCTCATCTGAGCCCCCAAAGGGAGGAACGTGTTTATTTAGAATACTCCTCAAGAACTCACTGCTGAATAACACCATATATTCCATGCTTTCTTACCACAAACCTGAAGTGAAGGCTGACAGCCTTCCTGACTTACAAACGAGGAGACAGAGGTTCAGCGTGGAGAGGTAGCTTTTCTCTAGGTCATCTAGCTAAGAGCAGACAAACTCAGACCTTACACTTTGCCGGCCTGTATACTAGAAACTATAAGCTCCATCCCAAGAACAATTCTAACCTACAATGTGTTTTGTTGGTCTTCTATGGTGTTAAAAGTCTTTAAATATTTTTAAATCAAATGAAAAATTAGATTTCCTAGAAAGTGTAGACTTCCAGCAACACCGAGCTTGCTTACGTCCGTGAAAGGTATTATTGGCCAGAGCTGAGTAGAAGCCATGTCCCCTAGAGGGACACTGGCTTCAACATAGTCCCTACCACCTCTGTCTCGATCACCCACCTGGACTTATTACGTTAGCTTCCTGGTCCTGGTGGGCATTTGGACTTAAGATTCCTGTCAAATGCGATGGCCTTTCTGCTGAAATTCAAGTCACAAAGGTCTTCCCTGTGGAACAGAGAATGGGGGAATAGGGGCTGGTTCAGATTCTTTTCTAAGCCCTGGGTACCAGGGACTGCCAGAGCCAGCCCAGAGGTGGGGTCCCTCCCAGGGGATGCTCCAGGGGAGCCCCAAACCAGTCCCAGGTCAACACCTTCACAGATGGGGCTCAGGGAACCCCTTCCAGACTGGAGTGTTTTGGGGGCAGACAGATGGAGTCGTAAATCACATTAGCCCATGGCAGATGTGCAAGAAGCTATGGTTCTGTGTTTCTGTCTGCTGGTGAACACGCTCTGGGAGAGGACTCCTGCCACTCTGAGCATGAA
>KE757726.1:22241-50700 GCA_000465285.1 Eidolon helvum
AGCATGACCTCCAGGCAACTCTCTTATGAACCCATATCCATTATTCTGCCACGTCTTCTGACCAGGTGAGTGGACAGCCGTGAAATCTCTCACTAATTCAAAACCCTTGACAGAGGCACCACTGGGCCGCGGGGACAGCTCCAGACTGCCTGGCTTTGAAGTGTGGCTCCTTCCTTCACCGCTGCTGTCCTTTGGCATATAACCTGTCCGTGCCTCACTTTCTGACCTGTAAAATACAGCGAATAATAGTTCCTACCTTGTAGGGTTATGAGGATGATTATAGGAAACGTCAGCCAAGTCCCTAGCATGGCGCTTTATACACAGTAAATGCTCAGCAAATGCCACCTTCTATGATTAGTGCTACCCTCACCGGAAGATGATATTCTGTATATTCCATGGGGAGTAGGTAGCTTAGGGCACAACCGTCAAACCAAGTAAACAAATTAACAAGATCTTTTCAGAAGCTTTTAACGGCTATGAAGAAAACAAAAATGGAAGTGACAGAAGTGACTATAGGTATTACGGAGACTTCTTTGGGAGGTGACAGGTGAGCTGAGGTTTCTAAACTTTGGTATTGACATTATCTGAGGCTAGATAATTCTGTATTGTGGGGGCTGTGTGTCCTGTGCATTGTAGGGTGCTGAGCAGCCTCCTTGGCCTCTACGTGCTAAATGCCAGTCACGCCCCTCCCCTCCAATTATGACAACCAAAAATATCTCCAGACATTGCCACATGTCTCCTGGGGAACAAAAATGAGCCCTGCCGAGAATCACTGAAACAAAGGATTAGGAGAGAAGAGAATTCAGATGTGAGACAAGACGGCTTTGGAGAGATGGACTTTGAATCAGGAGGACATGAGGGAGTACCACCTTGACCCTGGCCCTAAGCCAGGCATCTGCAATGTCGAACCAATTCCTTAAAATAAATCTCTCTTGCTATGTATGTAATAGATTCTGATTCTCTGGAGAACTGATTCAGTGGTAAAGCCAGGATGTCAAGCCGTACTCACTCCTGCTGCCCGTGTCCCCAAGGAGGCCCAGCTCTAACCCAGAGGGCCAGACCTCGCTCCACAGGAGCCAATTTCGCTGTGTCTCCCATTCCCCACGACCTCTCAGCATGAGCAGAGGCACCCACAAGCACTGATGTGGAAGGTGGGGGCGCTGGCTGAGAGCAGAACACTAGGAAGAGAGGTGGGAGACCCAGAGCAGGTGACATGTTTATTTCCGGATGATTTTTCTGGGGGCCCCTCACAAGCCCCCAGCTGAAGAATAAACAGACATGATAACTTAGAATCCAAACCAGTCGCACATAAATAGGAGGAGGCTGGCAAAGGAAAAACAGAAAAACAAACGAACGTGCAGTTTCCTATGCGCCACATCCACGCCCACTGTCTTCTTACTCCACTTCCACGCGGGGGCTTTCTTCTGCTCAGAAAATCACCTTCGGGTCCGACTCAGCAGCACAGCGTCGGCTCCCTGGCAGCCCCCCCGCCAAGTCCCCTGGACGGGCAAGTGAGTCGAGAAAACCAACACGGGTCCTTCTTCAAACAAACAAGCAAACAAACAAAGCTTTCGTGGTTCTTTGCACCTCCCAGTTCTGTTGGGTCAATGTGTCCCCCAGCCCTGAACCAACCAACCCCCCCCAAAAAAAAATACACGCTGAGCACAAGCCAAGAGTCAAAATACAAACATATTGCACATGGTCACCAGAATCTTACTGAGCGCCTCCTCGTTGCAGACACCCAAATACTGGCTTTCGATCCAAACGATTGCTTGCCTGTCAGTGGCGGTGTCATACACAACCTCCACTCCCCAAATCCAGCTGGCATTCAGCACACACTCCTCCTTATTACCCTTTGCTATTCGCCAAACTCAAAGCCGAGGCTGGGCTTAACCTCATGCACTAGAGGCAGGTAGTAGAGGCAGGCAGGGATGCTGGTTTTAAACCTGTCTACCTTTCAACAACCTTTTACCTCTAGGTGGTTATTGAAGTTCTACAGGTGAACACAGTGTCTGAGACGTGGAATCTTCTGGAACCGAGAGCCTGGAGAGTGGTTCTCCCCATCTGTACGTTTTCGAAAGGGGAGGTCCTTCATTACCCACGGGTCAGGCACAAGCAGGGTGACACCTACCGCCCACGGTGGGACAGGCAGTGTGGCAATCAGCACTTTTTTTTTTTTTCTCCTAAGGAATTTTCAAGTATCACGAAATCCCTGATACAGTATGTAAACAAGACTTCTTACTGACCAGGAAGCTAGGTCACTTCGGGAAGCAGCAGCACATGAAATATCTAAAAGGGTGAATAAGGTTTCGGGTTCGACAGCGAAGGCAAGACAGCCGCCCAGCAGGCCCGGGAAGGCAGACGATCAGGCACAACACACACACACAGGGGCCCCGCACCGACTGGGGTCCTGAGAACACGGCAGGCTGCCCCTTCATCGAGCGGTGGGGCTGCCGTCGGCAAAGGACACGGGAGTCTCTGATACTCAGCACCGGACGTGCTCACGGACTCCTGTCGGCTCCAGCTCCCCGTCTCCTGGCCTCCTACCAGGTCTTTCTCGAGCCGCTGGGCCCCTGCTCCGGGGGATGGCACCAAGCCATCCTGCCTGCACCCCAGAAACACATGGAGGACGTCTTCTGGAGGAAAGCTCCTGGGTGAGGTATCTCATCGACTGTTTTGCTCTGGGTCAGTTTTATTGAAAAGGGGCACAGACTCTCTCCGTTCACGGGCAACGAGGCTCTGTGGGGACAGTTTCCCGGTCGCCTCACTCTGCTGAGTTCCCCTTGTCAGTGTCCTCTTCCTGGGTCTGGCTCTCCAAGGCCTCCCTGCGGTGTGGCCCAACGGGACCCTATCTGTCGAAACAGCTTGTGGGAAATGTGTGGCTCCCGCTGAAGTAGCTGCTTCTGTAGGTGGAGGAGAGGCAGTGCCTGGGCTCGGCTGCGACGGCCATCTGCATGCTGAGGGATGCGGGGAGGGGCACGGGACACACATCCAGGGTCTGGAGGGCGGGGTACGGGGCGTGGAGGGATGAGCCAGTGCCCTCTGACAGCAGGCTCCCCGAGCGGTGGGTCTGCAGCGAGTCCCGATAGGCCAGACACAGGTCCTGCACGGGGGTCTGGAACGGCGCCAGGGCCACCGGTGTCGGCTGGCTGAGGGTGGGGTAGGCAGGTGGCTGGAACAGCACTTGGGTGGGGGCTGGGGACGTGCCGGGCACCATCGCCAAGGCCTGGCTCTTGACTGCGACGGCGTCCTTGAGGACATTGTCATATGCTCTGAAAGGGAAGGGCCTGGGTGAGACTTAGAGGGCAAAGGTCACAACGCCAGACACCTGGGAGCACCTCTCCCTGCCCTGCTAAGGAAGATCTGAGGAGATCTGAGTGTTGTCACTCCTGGCCCTGCTCAGCCTGGGCTCGCTGCCTCCAGCCTTGTCTTAGTTGTCCGCAGACCAATCTCAGGCCTCGATCTCAGCTTAGATCTGAGTCCTATAAACACTTCTTACCCCTCGAGACCAGCCTAGCAGTCCCCGAAGTCCCTGAGTTGCCTCATCTCGCAGTCAACACCCCAGGGGATAACTTCCAGGTTACTACCTGGCCTTTCGTGCCAAGGTAGGCTTCGAAAGAGAAGACCCTGTCTGCTATTGCTCATCGCTGCGTCCCCAACCTGGCTCGCCTGCAAGGGCAGAGCTCCTGGTGTGTGAATGAGCACCACCTCTGCCCTCACGGCACCTCTGGTGGCTCCACCTCCTGGCTGGGTCACTCCTGAGCTAGCGGATCCCAATCAAATTGACTCAGGACCTAAGTATCTCCATCTGTAAAGCAGGAGATGGAATAAGTTTCTTACATCTCAAAAAACAAAACAAAACAAAACTCCCCATAAACTTTTTGAGAAAACAACTCCATTAGAGGCTAAGTAAGACAGGAGCCAGTGGAGGCTACAGTGGGTCTAAGACGGAGGCTACCCCAGAGCGACAGCCAGGAAGAGGCAGGGCTGGGGGCCAAGGAGAATTCAGGGGTACCTGTCAGCACTCAGACCAGAATGCATTCTCTGGCTTTGGGTGCTTTCTAAAAGGCACAGGTCTTAAAACAAGGCCCAGGGAGCAGGACTGACATTTCAGGCAAATGAGACAAGGGCAGATAGCGTGGAAGCTTCCCACATCAGGAGCCTGAGCGGTGACTCTTCAGGGCGCTAGCCCTGTGGTCAGTGGAGCCAGCATCCAGGAGCTGCTGTCAACTGCATCAGGTGGAAAAGCACGGTCAGGTAGGGGCTTTCTGTCCTCCCTGCAGCCACCACTGAGCTCTTTTGCCTCTGATATCAGTTTCAAGGTGTTGGGTCTATGATGCCTTTTAGCATCTTAAACACACTGAACATTTCCTCCCGAAGACTCCCAGGGATGCTTGCAAGGCGGCTGTGGCCTCCTGTGTTAAGCCACTCTGGGTTTAGCTAGCAAAAAGGCCAGCTTTGTGGCCACATCTGAGAAAAGCAGCTTATAATGAGAATCCCTCAATGTGATCATCCATAAGACTGACTGATGCACCGGCACTCAGATTAAAGAGCCCAGACACCCAGAAGGATGTGCCCGCAGCCCCTCTTCTCCCTCACTCCTTGACCTGAAAATCACAAATGCAAAGCTATGTAAAATGGAAAGGACCAATTCTCCAAACCCCAATTCTATCAGGAGTCACCATGGCCCACATTACATAAGACACTATCTGGGAAACCTACCATAAGGATTAGACTTCGGGAAATTGCCTGAATTGGGCCTCAAGAGCAAATGAAATCTCAATATTTCAGAAACACAGAAGGATCGGAGAGGAACTTACACCAGCAGGATTTCGATGCATGTGCTGAGATGTTCCAGGGAGTAGTTCGAGATCCTCTGCAGGTCTCTGGTCCAGTAGGGGGAAAGCTGAAGGCAAATCCTAGAGGCCCCAACGCAGGCTGCAGCAACCACAGAAGGCTGGAATTTGTAAAAAATATGATCTGAAAGAGAAATCACAGAAGGAGTCAGCACCATGCTGGCGCCCCACCTTCCTGTGCCCCCCAAGAGAACTGGTAGACAAACAGGTGCTAAGCTGGTCACTACTGACACACACACACACCGCACACACATACACACACACACACACACACAAGGAAAATGTAGAAACTGTGTGAAGTTCCATTCTTAATTCTTAAGAACCTTGGCTCTCGGTCTGGGATGTCAGCCTAGAGCAGTGATTATCAAAATATTGTCCATGGTTTCTGGGGGCTGCAAGAGGCTTGCTGACGGGCTACAAAGAGAATCAAAAACATCTGTCCTTTCTTTGGTCATTAGGAGTGAATGGTATACCATTTTAAAGGCTTCTGTTGTGCAGTGTGGCTAAAGGCTATTTATGAATAGTAAGGAAGCCTGGGCCACAGTAGGCACTCAATAAAAATCTGTTGAATGAATGGCTACAAGAGTTTGATATTCAGAACTAAAACTGGCACTTAACTTACAGTTTACTAAGGAACTCCCTCCCTCAGCTTTATTGAAGTACAGTCAACGAAGTACCTATGTAAGGCATACAACGTGACGTTTTGGTATACGTATACATTGTAAAATGATCTGAGAAATCCCAATGTCCTACTAAGATGTCTGGGAACATGGCAAAGCTGGTACTATTTATGTGCAAAGGCAAACTGTTAAAATTTCCATAATTTTCATGAATGACATTTGGTTATCAGTGCATTATCAAGCTGTCTTAAATTATTTTGCATTTTCATTGATTTTCACATTTGCCTGTTAAAACATGAAATCAGCCAGGGTAATATGGCTACAGACACAGTCAGAGTCAGACTCTCCAGGTTCAAAAATGACCCTGGGTTAAGTTACTTCACCTTTTGAGAATCAACTGAGGAAACTAATTTGTAAAATGAGAATAGCAGAAATGATTCATGTGGAATCTTCGGGAGGTTCAAATGAGATAATGTATGCAAAACACTAAAATAAGGCAACTGGTAGATAGTAAGAGCTCGATTAATACTTGACATGACAACTGATATTCCTGCTCATGACTATTTGGGTCTGTGGTGGGTTATCGGGTGGTTGTATCAACTATATTTCTCGCCCACTGTTTTACCTAATATCTAGATTTTAGGATATTGGGAAGAGTGTGATTCAAATACAAGTCCCCAAACAGGGTGACTTTATTGCTAAAGCAGATGTAAGCATGATCCCCTGCGCCACCCCATCTGTATGATGACAGCTCTTTCAAGCTGACCTACCTGCAAATCTGTCCTATTTAGACCCTCTACAATGTGGCGGGTCACCCTAAGAAAAACGACCAAGTGACATTAGTGTGAAGGAGACCAGCTGCCTGTACACAAGCTGCTATTTCTTTTTTTACACGTGACTGGTAACACATTAGGCAAATCCTTGCCCCATCTTTGCTTATTCCCTGCAAAGCGGGAGATCTGGGGAGACTGGCCCCAGTCGGTAAGGACTCCCTGGATGGACACGACTCTTGGTCGGGGAAGGGCATCGGCCCCCACCTTGCAAGGTGACCTCTAGGAAGTAGTGGGCATACTCCTTGAGGCACTCTTTGGTCTTGCGGGGGCAGGTGGTGGGCCAGCTGTGGCAGTGGTGGTCCTTCTGGCTGACGGAAGCCAAGAGGTAGTAGTCCAGGAAGTGGGCGGGCGTGGGCAGGCAGAGGTTCCAGCTAAAGGCCTCCAGCAGCAGCAGCTCCGTGCTCAGCAGCTCCTTCTTGGTGAGGGCGAAGTTCTGGCTGCTCAGGATCCTCGTACTGTTTATCTGCTCCAGCTTGGGGACACGGTCCTCCCTATCCTCGAACTTACCTGCGGGAGAAGCAGAGCTTACTGGAAAGACAGCACAATCCTGCATCTAGGAAGTAAAGGCCCACCTTAAAGCACCTAGACAGTGATGACAGGGAGAACGGAAAGCCAAAAGGCCCCACTGCTGAGGAAATAGGAGCACATATGCCGGATCTGTCAAACCTGGGCTCGAATCCCTAAGCCATCACTTCAGCTGTGTGATCATGCACAGGTATCTCACCCTCTCTGTGCTTCAGTTCTCTCATTTATCAAATAGAACCTACACTTCATAAGACTTTTGTCAGATACAATGAGAAAGTGCACACCAACAGTTCAGACCAGCACATGCAACAAGAAGGTGCTCAACGATAGTTAGCAACAGCAGCGAGAGTCTGGGAAACGAGGTGAGCCCTCTGTCTGGTCCTCACTAGTTCAACCTCGGACTGGTCAGAGTCAGGCCATAGTCAGAAGAAGGACCCTGCAAATCTGACCCTGTCCCTCCAGATGTGGAAAAGCCCTTCCATGGCTTCCCACGGTCCTCAGTATTGAGTTTAAACTCCATCGATGGGTTGTTAGTTTGGATTCTCTCAGAAACAGCTTGCTTGAGAGGTGGGTCTGGGAAAGACTGGTAGGTGGGAGAAGATAGGAAAAGGGAAGACAGGCAAAAAAGGTACACCATCAAGTATGTCATCTCTGAGGACAACTGGAGCTCATTCCTATGAGGAATTCTGAGAAACCACATAGAATATGAGCCCTGGTCAAGGGAATCAAGGTGCTGACACATCAGTATCTGGTGGTCATCCTCAGGACAGAGATGCAGCCAGTGACAGGTGGTCTCCGGCTCACTGAGGGCCAAGGTGCAGGGGCTGTGGGTGGGAAGTGGCAGCCTCCAGGGTGGGGGGCTCTGCAGGTGGGGCTGCTGGGGACCTCCCAGCTTTCACCTGCCTCACTCTGAAGAAACTACACAGACCTGGCCAGGGCCTCCATCACTGCAATTCTCTGAAGATGCTGTTCTCTCCTTGCCTACAAGCCTCGTCTACACAGCCCCTCAGCCTGGACACCCTTCCCTATCCCCTTCTCATTGTGCCAACCTCGCCTTGTTCTCCACCTTCAAAGTCACTGTCCCTTGGAACGCTTCCCTGACCACAGTCCCCATGTACTGGCCACCCCCCCACATCAGATGGTGAGCCCTGAGTCCTGGCTTACTCTGGCCACCTGTGGCCTCCAACACTGGGTTCAGAGCGGCTGGTGAGTGTCAGAAAAGGCAGCTGAGCTCAAAGCACATGTCTGCACCCATGAAGGGAACAGCCAACAAAGTGTCCACACACCTGTGCACAACTGCCAGTGCTTCTGACCCAGTTCTCACCAGACGTTCATGCGTTTAGGAGAGATAAGGAGGTAAGCGCTACAGGCTGCCCTACAGCACACACATTCTTCAGGAAGGCTCGAAAGATGCCACCAAGAAGTGAAACGGCAGCTCTGGGAAGCCCACATCTCCATCTTCTCGGCGAGCCCAACAATGTCACGTCGGTGAGGATGGCGTGACATGAACCTCTGGTTTTTGACAGGAAGGAGCTGAGCAACTGGAAACATACATGACCAGGAGCAGAGACCACTGCCACCCAGGTCCTAAGCAAATTACAGCATCCCTACACCTACTGCCTTCCACAGCCCTATCCATCAGGAGCTCAGCCTGGAATGGAGCTGCCTCCGAATCATACTCCTTCTCCTGTTGCACACGCACGGGCAATTCAGGCAGGTAAAGCCAAGGTCAATGCTGCACAAGGGGGAAGACCCTCCTGCACAGCTGGAAATCCTGGGGTGAGGCCTGGATGACCAGGCCTTGCCTCATGCCACACACCCTCCCTTCCCAAGCACGGGATCCAGCCGCCAGGAATTCCGACCCTCCAGCTGGAAGTGCTGGTCCCCTCACCCATTTTATCACGTGTCCTTCAGGTCAAAGGCCTGCTGGATGTCCTCGAGGCACTTCTCACAGTCAGATTGCTGGTTTAATACTAAGTATTAATTTCCTGGCCAGCACCTGACCTTTAACAGGTCTAAGCCCCATGAGGACAGGAACCATGTCCAACCCATTGGCTGCACAGGAGGTGCCCAATGACTACTCACTGACAGAAGAAATGGTTTTCTTTGGATAGTGAAATTTTACGCCATTTGAATTGTCTTCTGATGATCTCTGATTATCTGGGTTCCCGATTTTTTTTTCTATTTATGATTATGTGTTCTTTGTGCAATTAAAAAAATATATTTTTTTTGGAAAAAATTTTTGCAAAATTGTCAAGGTTTCCCTGAACCTCGTGCTGTACTGAGCCAACACTGTTCACAGGAGCTCAATAGGTATGAGCTCGCTTTTCTTCTGTGGAGCAGGTGGCGGCACGGTGAAGGTCACAGTCCCAGCAGAAACGTGACCGTGCTGGGAGTGGCACTAAGACCCTCCCATGGCATTGCTGGCAGCCAGCAATCTACTCCGACTGGCAGATGTGCTCAATCAGATTAGTTTCCTCCCTGTCCTCAGTGCTTTTCAAGCCTGTCAGAGCTCCGCTGTCCCCCAGCCACCAGGCCCAAGAGGATTACCCTGGAATGGGAAGGGCCGTGATTACTGAGGAGTCTGAATTCACCTGCTGCTTCCTGGGGACCCAACACAGAGCATGCCAGAGCCAGGCTGAGGGGGGGTCTCACCGTGTTGGCTCTGAACCTAAGAGCACTAAACTCCACAGGCTGCTCAGTTCCCACCTAGGAATATGCCCCATGCAGATATGAAATGGCCGTATGGAACTTAAAGGGCTTAGGTCCCCGGCACGCAGAGACGCAGGGTCCTGTGCTGGGCTGGGCGCTGTGCTCTGTGCTAGACACACACTGGAGCCTCCCAGGTAGGTTCTGTTCAGATCCCAGAGACTCAGAGAGAAAGCTCAGAGAACTCACCTCCCCACGACTCTACAGCCTCTGCTCCTAACTGCTGGCCAGCCGAACCCAGCTTAGCGACTGTTCTCCAGCACAAAACATTTCGCAGCCAGAAAAGATTTTATGAGTTTCCTAGTGTTGCACATGCCTGGCGGACATTTCCTCCCCTCCTCCCATGGTCGTGAGTGGAGCCAGCCCTTTGTCCTCAATGCAGCCACCACCAAGCACCGCCACTCAGCTGCCTGCTCCTTATCGACAACACAAACAGCACAGACAACAGATGCCTGGAAGTCTTCAGGCAGGCCCCAGGGGAAAGGGGGTGGGCAGGGGACAGAAGTCTGAGTCTTTCTAAGGCAGCGAGAGCCACAGACTCTCTTCAACATGTCTGATGTGCTCTTTATTTGGAAAATTTTCAAACCCGCAGAAAACATGAAAGAACAGATGAACAAACCCACATGACCCTTCACGCAGATTCATAAGCTGCTGACACTGAGCTACTGAGTATATGTGTAGTTGTGTATGCACGTGCCTGCATATATGTATATAAATACAGGTTTTGCTGGACCATTCTAGTAAAGTTGCAGATGTGATATGCCCCCCTGGACACTTCAGTATCCATCTATCTCTGAGGTCATTTTCCTACATAATCATAATACAATTAGCAATCCTAAGAACATCAGCATTAATGCAATAACATTTTCTAATAATCCATATCTGATTTTCTGCAAGGGTCCCAAAAATGTCTTTTATAATCTTTTTTTTTTTTGGATCCTAGAGCCAACATGGCTCACACATGGTGCCTGTTATGTCTCTTTAGTCCCGTTCTTTTTTGATTTTTCACGACACTGACTCTTTAAATGAATCCAGGCCAATTGTCTTGTAAAATGTCCCATATTCTGGACTGTCTGATTGCTTCCTCCTGATGAAACATTTTGGGCAGGAAAAGCACAGAGGGATGTTCTGTTCTTACTGGATCACATTAGGAGTCATATAATGTCAGTTTATTCCAGCAATAGGGACGCTATGTTTGATCACTTAGTTAAGGTGGTGACACCATCTCTCCTCATTATAAAGGTGCCATTCTCCTGTGAAATTAATGAGCAATGTGTGGGACGACACCTCGAGGCTCTGAAAATGCTGTTTCCCAAAAACTTTCAATGGTTTGACATCCACAGGTGATCCTTTCCTGAATAAATTACTACATTGGTGTTGAAAAAGAACTTTTAACAATCCTATAGTTTCATCTAACTACATTTTTTTTTTTTTTTGGATATTTATCTCAAGTTTGAACAGCAGGAGCCCTATCAACATACTTCTAAAATTAAAAAAAAAAAATGCTAAACCTATCGAAGCACTCAGTCTGGGTCTGGGAGGCTAGGCAAACCCACAAGAACCCTTAGTTTTGGTGGCTGGTGGTGATACTAAAGCCTGCAAATGATGCTTTTTCAGACCCTCTGCAAACCCAGCTGACTGATCCCTCCCACCATCCCCAGGCGCTGGTGCAGAGAAAGCCTGGGCAATTCCAGGCAGGTCGCACAGTTAGTGGACCTAAACCCTTGACCACACACTAGGCCACTGCCCATCCAGCAGGCCTCGGACAGGCACACGCAGACTGGCCTGCAGCTGCCCTGCCCTCTGCAGCTCACGGCCCAGTGTGGACTCTCTGCTGCTTGCCAATTAGAGTGTCACCTGGGGAAATCCCACCTCAGTTTTTTCCCACAGGTGGGAAGTCCCACCTATTTTTCCCCCCCCTTTTTTTTAATGGCATTTTTTTGTTGTGGTAAAATGCATATAACATAAAATTTACCTTTTTAACTGCACAGTTCAGTGGCATTAAGTACATTTGCACTGTTGTGCAACTAATTTCTATAACACTTTTCATCTTGCAAAACTGAAACTGTATGCCTATGTAACAATCACTCCCTTCTACCTCTTCCCCAAGGCACATGGTAACCACTATTCTACCTTGTTATCGATGAACTGACTGCCCTGGAGACTTTTTCTCTTTTATCTGTAGTCCTAGCCATCGAGCCTCTTGCAGCTAACATGGTTCCTGACTCTTCCGAATTGGGGCCAAGAAAAGCAACACTTTTAATTACTTAAAAAGACAAACAAAAACATACTTTATTTTGGAAAATTTTAAATATACAAAAAAATTAGAGAAAATGTTGTATTGAACTCCCATGAATGCATCACTCAGCACTAACAAACCTCAACACTTACACTGCCCTTAGGAAAATCCTTTAACCAAAAGACAGACAGCACAGAATAGGATTCTATAAAAACTCAGTGTTGCCCCATTTCCGATGCCCAGGCCCAGCACAGCCCACTCTCCCCTAGACTGGCTGCTCCAACCTGTTAATCCCCCAATGGTGCTTCATGTCCAGCAAGGTGCCCATTGCGGAACTCATTCAGGACTACCTGCTGCCCACTCAGGAGCTAAACCTAGGCTCAGAGATGAAGCCAAAGAGAACCAGATATTAATGCAAGAGCTGGCTACTCTTCTTTCTTCAAGAAGTGCAGTGTCTTTAGGAACAGGCAAAGCTACCGGCCAGGCTGTGCTGGATACCGAGAGTGGATGCTCCAGAGGCTCCAACCTCCTTCCCCTGGACTGTAACCTTGAACTCCACCCTCCTGCTGGTGGTTCCAGGGTTCTCAGAGGAGGAGATAAAGGGGAGTATCTCCTTGCTGTTCTCAGATGGGTCCTCCCCACTGGGGTGGGACTTCCTGTGGTGACACTCTGGTTGGCAAGAGGCAGAGAGTCCACATACCAGGATGTGAGCTCCAGAAGGCACAGCAGCTGCAGGCCAGGCTCTACCCCTGCCGGGCAGCCCCCAGGGAACACGGGCAGCCTCGGGGAGGGGAAGGCTCCGCAGACTGCCTGCTATGCCCTCCACAGGCGCTCTGCTCATTCCGGTAACAACCCTGGGAGGCCGGCAGTGTTTTCTACATGGAATCGGCAGCTCAGAAAGGTTGAGCCAGTTGCCCAGATCACCCAGC
The DNA here is from genome assembly GCA_000465285.1 of Eidolon helvum. Classification (NCBI taxonomy): domain Eukaryota; kingdom Metazoa; phylum Chordata; class Mammalia; order Chiroptera; family Pteropodidae; genus Eidolon; species Eidolon helvum. Next base: position 34,953 of record KE757726.1, read on the forward strand.
TAGCTGGTAAGGGACAAAGCGAAATGAGAAGTCTGGCTGTGTGTGCCATGAGGGCGGAACCACATCCATCCTGCAGAACCCTGCAGAGTCCCTCCATGTAGCACAGCATGTGGCACAAAGTTAATGAAGTTTTTGTTGTTGTTTTGGTAAATGAGTAAATAAATGACTCCAAAGTCCAGAGCCTTCTAAATCAAAAGTATAAAATCTCAGATATGGTCACAGGATCCTCGCAATTCCCAGGTCTCCATATGAATGTAGTAACCTGGGAGCAGTAAGTCTCATGGATGACAGGGTCAGGCCAGTTGCGGCCCCTCCCCGTCTAACCACCCCCATTCTCCCCAAAGACTCATCTTTATCTTCTGCTCATGCTACTGAGCGATTTAATTCCAGAGCCTGTCCACTAAAGAGCTGCCCGAGCAGCAGGACGTAGTTTCCTCACTGACAGGACTGAAGAGTGAGTCTCTAATGGGATACTTTCTATAATGAGGGGCCACCCCAACGCTGGTCAGACCAGCTTTTTCATTAAAAACAAACAAACAAACAAACAAACTCTCTGGCTTTCTGCAGTTACTGGAGAACGGAAGGGTGCTATGGGAGGCCAATGGGGCATCACTCACACGTCCGGCAAACAAATGTCTTTCCGAGGAACCAGGGAAATGGATTTTGTGCAACGTGATGGAGGAGGCAGGAACCAACCCCAGACCAGCACCCTCGGGCAGGCTGTTTTGCTTTGCGATGCGACATGGAGGTAGGGGCAGAGTAGACTCTGACGATAACTGATAATGTGCTGGGTGCTAGGAAGGTCGCCTGCTCGCCGGTGGGTGTGGTCGGGGGCAAGTCTGTGCGACGGGAATCACAGAAGTCGACACAGTCGTGGTGAGAAGGACACGACGGCTCGGAGGCTCAGAAGCGTGCCTGGCGCTTAACAAACACTCGAAGTCACGCGTCTTTATAAACCCCTGCTGGACTGAGGGCCACCTGAGCAGGCACGGGTACAGGTACAGTGGCAGTTCAGTTTCTGGGTAAGATGTGATGTGAGGGAGAGATAAAGCCAGGGACAGAGCACGGAAACCCTCCAGGTACAGGACAGTGCTTCAGTGACAGGTCTTTAGGAGAAGGAGGAAACTGTGAAGGACACGGGGTGGGGAGCAGAGAGTGCCTTCCCCCATCTCCACCACCACTCTGCCCTTAAAGACCTGCTGCAGCCACGTTTGCGATCGCTGGTGCTTCCAGGGATCCGGACCTTAGGAAAGATGCTGCAGAAAGGAGCCTCCAATGCCAGCCACACCTGGGCCTCAGGGGCCCTGCAGGCAGACCCGGCACCCTCCCTCCTCAGGAAACAAAGAAAAAGCTCCCTTATGGTGCCTCGCTCCTTTCTCCCTGAAGGCTGTTCTGTTCGCGGCCACATCCCTGCTCTCTGGGACAGAGTGGGCCTCGATAAATACTGAAGGAAGGAAGGAAGGAAGGAAGGAAGGAAGGAAAGAATGAACGGTAAAATATTTCTGACAGGCTGAACTGATTCCTGAGGCCGACTTTGGGAACAGAAATGAGAGAGAGATGAGGTTTCTTCAGGAGGAAATTATAAAAATGCCTCCCAGGTCAGAGGTGGCATTCAGCCAGCCGGGTCACACACCGGCTTCCCTTCTGGCTGCAAGGATTTCCCTGTCTCGGGATGGAGCAATTGGTGCCATGACTTCACACGGTGGCTGTGGCAAATCCCTGGCTCCTCTGTGCTCTGATTTTCAAGGAACCCAAATAATTTCACTGATTGTTTAAAAGCAGGGGCTGTGGGGCAGAGGCCGCTTGTCATGTACACAACTGGCATCTGGAGCCAGGGCCAAGCCAGGGTTTCGTGCGAGGAACAGAGCTGTCTCCCGTGATGAAGGTCACTGCCGTGCAGAACGCTCATGCCCCACTCACCAGGGCCGCTCTGGACCAGGCCTGACGGGGCTGTGGCTGCGGGAAGAGCAGAGAGTGAATCTTCCTGGGCAGCATGAGAAACTGTGGACATCAGGACCCCCTGGATCCCCTGTTGTTCCAACCTCTGCTGGGAACAAAGGAGAAAGAGGACAGGCCACCTTGGCCACTTCTCTCAAGGTCAGAAGGGGAGCCACTTCCTGACATGAGATCTGGTTCTGAGGGCGGACGTTTCCACCCAGCTTAACATGTGGCTCAGAAGGCAGAGCTGGGGGTCCCCAGGCCGCCTCTCCATTTGCTGGCCCGAGTTCTCCTGGCGTAATCATGGAAGGAACAAAGGCTGCTATTATGTACTGGCTGAGAACGACTCAGGGAGACAGCTACCTGGGTCCCCATCCCAGCCGTGTACCCTTCAGCAGATTACCAACTTACTGGGCCTCAGTTTCCTCCTCTATCCACTGGGGAAAAAACTACCGTCTACTTCAGAGGATAGTTTTGAGAATTAAATGAGTGAATTGAAACAAAGAACTCAGAACACGGCCAGGCATAAAAACACCCAATAAATATTAGTCATTCCATGATCAATGAGGCCAGGATCAGCTCTCTGCCCCCAAATATTGATAAGGCATATTTAAAAAATGTACTGAGTTTGTAACTAATTTTTATTTTATTCTTTATATATTTTTTCTACATTCTAATTTTCTACAAGGAATAAATATCACTTGCCTGCACTGAAAAAAATGGTTTAAACTTCTCAGAAGACAAGACGCTACTGATGGACCCCAGAAGCCAGAACTGGCAGAATAACTACCAAAGAAGGTTCTAGAACATGGGTCTGCCTTAGTCCAAGACTATCAAGGCACGAATCTGCTTTACAAGTGCCCACAGGTCAGGAGTTGTCATACTTCCCTAGAAGAGCCCCATAAATCCCAACATGTCAGTGACAAAGACTTCCTGTCTAGACATCGAAATGCTTATAATTAAAAGGAAGACTTAGGAGGTTGGGAGAAGCAACGCATGCTCCTTAAACATTCAGGCAAACTCAGCTAACATAAAAAAAAATCTCTGATCTCACCACCCAGGGATGTTAACAGGCTGGAATTTCCTTCGGGTCTGAAAGTGGTTTGAAATGCAGTTGTGATAAAATCTGCTGGTATTATCACACCAATGCTGCAGTGGGTGCCCAGGGAAGGGCAGGCTGCTGTGGCCTGGGGAGAGAACTCTCTCTATCCTGTAGAATCCTCTAGACGAGATAAGGAAGAGCTATAATCTGCAAAACCTTCCAGGTGGTTCTCCCAGGGAATAAGGGACTTAATGAAAAAGGACTCAGGCAATAGCAGGAGAACAGGTACAATGTGATCCTGGCCCTAAACAGGGAGAAAGGTGCTACAAGACATAAGTATTCAGTACAGAGAAGGTTCCCGTGAAAGTGAATAAAAAGAAAATAAAGACGAATGCCTAGCTCCCAGCAGCCCCACTGCAGACAGCACAAAGAGCAGACAGGGCTCCCGACGCCAGCGTCCCGGACATCTTCCCACTGTGCGAGCCAAGCTGTTCGCCTAACGGGAAGGACACTTGGTTTTTTCTTAGAAGGGCAGCTGGCTTGTTCTTGGCATGTGCCCAAAGACCTGTTGGTAATGTCTGCCTTGAAAGCTGCTTGAGACGGGGACTTGATCTATTTTGTGTTCCACTGTCTCCCAGGCTCAGCGCATAGTAGGTACATATATGTGAAATGAATCATCTTCAATGACAAGGACTATAGACATGCCTTCTGATCACCATTCCCCCGGGGCTGAACACAGAGTCTGGCATATAGCAGAGGTGGAAGAAATGTTTTCTGAGTGATTTACCTGTGTAGGATCAAGGGCTCCTGAATCTCCATGTTCCACTAACTCATGCAGGTTAAGATCCCCTACCAAACACACAGACCCTCGGAGCTCAGAAGCCCAGGCCCTGGACAAACAGGTCTGGGCACCAGACCTGCTAAGGCAAACTCCACAATTTCTGAGTTTCCAGCCCGGCCAGCTGTCTGACAGGCACTTCACAAAAAAAAATCCTCCCCCTGAAATAGCTCTAAGGCTGCCAGTCTGCAGAGATGGGAACAGGAAATGGAAAATTACCACGTCTCATTCACTACGCTGTAACACTGGAGCCCCGAGCCCGGATTTGTGTAGCGTCGCCCTCAGGTGACACATACCACCTTTCCCAGCATGCCCTGTGCTGTGTAGCCATCCTCGAGATGCCACTGATTAGAAGGTGCACCATGAATGCTGCAGCAGCTTTTCAGAGGAAACAGTCAATAACTGTCACATTAAAGGCACAGACCTAATGTAAGACCTACTCTGATTTCTGAAGCACGAAACCATGGCCAGGAAGAAATATCCAATCCCTGCTGGGCACTCCTGCCTGAGGCCCGAGGAGCTGTTAAATTTCCTCCTGCGCATAGGGAAACCACATTTCTTTGCAGATCTGGGTTTAATCCTGTCAGTAAGTCTCATGCTTTGTGAGAAATATATACCTGAAAAAGGCCGCCTAGAAAAACGGACCCATTTGCATGCACTGCTCACAGTTAGTGCCCGGAGGCACCCCGAGCAGCCCCAGCCTGGAGAGCTTGTGGCTTTAACCTCCCCAAGCAGGAGGGACGAAGATTGCTTTCAAGTTTCCAAAATCTCTGAAAGGGTGACCCCAACCCTGCTGTCAAAGAAGCTGCTTCTGAGAAGCAACAGTTGCCAAATAAAGCAGTGGGGAGGGGAAAAAGGAGGGATGCAGGAGTGAGTGAGGGGGAGTGAAGGTGGTTTCCTGAGAGAAAGACAAGGCCTCTCCTACAACCTCCCAGGAGCAGCACAAGTGTGGGGCAAGCAATGGATTTTACCAGTACCTGCGCTAAGACACTACCTAATGACTTCCAGCTTAAGGAGCCTTCAAAGCAACTGGTCTGGGAACTCGTTTCTCCCCTGGACATCCTGGACAGGACAAGGCAGAAATGCACTCCCTACTGGGAGCACAGGAAAAAAAGTCACAGGTGGACACTGGTGAGGGGCCACATGGAGGCTGGACATTGTCCCACTTCTGATAGTTTGTTGTTTAGGTGGAAGGTGTGGCTTTAAAGGCTCCTGCAAATTAAGTTCAATTTAAGGAAAAGGGGATCTCATTAGCTGTCAGTTTTGTTAAAACCACTGCAAAGCAATTCAGCGCTACTTGTTCAAAACCTTAAATGCACAGACCCTTCGATTGAAACAATTCCACCTCTGTGAATTTATCTCACAGACATACTCACTTCAGTATACAAAGACACAGGGGAAAGGACGGTTGCCATATTGTGTATAGCAGTGAAAAAAAAACATGTCAATAACTGTCCAGTGTTAGGAATCATTAAATAGATGGCAATGTTTATAATATGGAAGACTCTGCAGTCAATAAAAAGAGTAAGGTAAATCCACACAGGCTGACAGGAAAGATACTCCCTAATGTACAACGAAGAAAGCATCTTTGGCATTTAACCCACTTGCGTAAATATATGGTCAATTTTAGTTGTTCACGGTAATTATAGTAAAGTCGCTGTGAAAACTGGCCAGTGAATGCCGACCCAAAGAGGCAGCGTTAGGTTCCTGTGTGCCTCTGATCACGATCAATCAATACATAACCTTGTTTGGTATATTTCTGTGTAATATTTTGCTGATTCATTATCGCAGACCACACAGCCAACAGCACTCTAACTCCTGCCTAAACAAAGCTTATCTCACACACATATTTTCTCCATAAGGTGCACAAGCCTTCTCACACTTACGAACACCAGACAGCCACCCAGCATTAAGGCTGGGGACCATTTTAAACAGCAAAATCACCAAGAAGCCGAAAATGAAAAAAACACAGCACGACGCAGACTGAAAAAAAGGACACTTGTGTTAAGTATGAGAGCCAACATAAGAAGGCAGAGCGCTGCCTTGTTCCATACTAGCTAGGAACATGCACGCAGGATGACTCGCATTTTTTGCTGTTCTGCATATGTCCATGAATGACTGCAGAAGTTCTGTGAGTACTGATTTTGGGGCTAAAAATAAATTTTAGTGAGTAGGTGAATTTGCAAGTATGGAATCTCTGAATCATGAGGCTCGACGATATGTTTGTCTATGCTCAGAACATTTCTAGAAAAATATACTAGATCAATGTTGGAAGAAGACACAGGAATCTCCTTCCAGAAGTTATCTCGAGAGAGAAGGATGGGCATCAGATGGAGAGAAAAAGAATGAAAGAGGGAAGAAGGGAGAGATTCTGGCAATTTTATTTACTGGGAAGATTCTATGGGTATAATCTATGATTCATTCCCCACTCCCCATAAATGAAAATAGCTTTATTTTCCCAATTATGAAAACACGTAAGTACATCTAAGTCCAGAAGGATTCACATCAGACTGTGGGAATGGGATGATGGGTTTGGGGAGAAACTATTTTTTTATAGTAGGTACTTCTGTATCTTTTGGATTTTTGCAGCGCAAACGTATCTCATACTTCTTATATCTTAATAATGTCTTACATTTAAGGCCACTGGGCCCACCTTTTGTTTTTCTGGCTTTCTCTCCCACCCTCCTTCCTCTCGCTCACTGCTTCACGTCCTGGGGTTAAGAACTCAACACCTGGTTATATGAAATATCGGAATAGGCAAATCTATATGGACAGAAAACAGATTAGTGGTTGCCAGGGGCTGAGGGTGGGAAGAAATGGAAAGTGACTGCTGAATGAGTACCAGGGTTCCTTTTGGGGTGATGAACATGTTATGTTCTGTTCTGTAACTAGACAGTGATGAGATGACGGCTGCAAAACAGCGTGAATGTAGTAAATACCACAGGATTGTACTCTTTAAAATGGTTAAAATGGTCAATTCTATCTATGTTATTTATGCTATGAATTTTACTTACCTCCATCAAAAAAAATAAAATAAAATTCCGAGCTGTGTGACCTTGGGCAAGTTCTTCAGCCTCTCTGAACCTACAGAATGAGCGGATGAGAGCAGGACCACATAGGCTGGTTGTGTGGATTCCGTGTGATGTGTGTACAGTGGCTGGCACAGGGCTGGGTGTGCAGAAAGGGGCCAGTCAGTAATGAAGCTGCTGTCACCAGGATGATGATGTCTCGTCCAAGCCAACTCACCTGTCCCAGCCAACTCACCTGTAAGTCGCGTAGAGTTTCCATGGTTTCCAATTGCCGTTTTAATTACACAGCAACGACAAAAAGGCAGTTGGGGGAGGGGTACCATAGAAGATGGAAGATTGAGGGAGAGTGGCTCTGCTCTATAGTATATTTATAGCTACACTATATGTAGAGTCCGTCTTGTGTTAAGTAGGAAACGCAAACAATTAACTTGGTCCTAGAGAGACAACGGGGAGGCTCTGCCACTGGTCCACCATGGGACGATCTATAAGCTCTTGCTTTTTCCACCTCCTCCTCTAGGCCTGCAGGCATGGGTCCTGGGCTGACTGCTGTTTTAGCGGGCAGAGGGGCTGTACATGGGTAAAAAGGTTCCACCTGTACAAAGGCACTTATCTGAAAGCAGCTCTCAGAACCTAAGGACTGACAGGTGGAGGAAAGAAGAACTGTGGCTCCTCTTATCTGCAAATTATTTGGTATGGAATTAGCAGGACTTCAAACTCCCTGAGGCAAGGTGACCCCCCTTGTGGCTGACACTCAGCTTAGGGAGAGGGGAGGGAGGGATGAATAGGATTTCAGGCTGTCATGGAAACTTTTCTTTCCTTGGGCCTCTGGGCATATGGCAGGTGTCCTGAAACCCCCAGCCCCGCCAGAGGCTGCCGCGGCCCTCAGACATGAGGGAGGGGGTCTCTGCCTCTCTGTCTGCAAGGCCCCCTCCCTGAGCAACGGCGGCAGCAGCACAAAGGAGTCTCCAGTGTGCGCCTCACGTCCCAGCTCCCCAGACAGACGCTGGGGGAGAGCCTCTGTGGCCCCATGGAAATCTAAGTCCCCTGGCCCCAGCGGGCCTCGATGCAGCCCACAGATCACAGACAGCAGCAGGCCAAAGGCCACCGTGCAGGCTTTCCCTGGGCCGCCTGAAATGCGACGCTCGCTCTGCCCTCGGCTGACGGGGATGTCTTGCAAGCCCCGCATCTCTTCCCAAGACCAAAGGGAACTGAATGTTGCTTTGGGACTTTGAAGTGGCACGCAGGCTGGACTCTCGGCAAGACTGACTCCTCTGTGTAACACGGGAAATCCAGCCGGCCATAGGTAGAGAAAATCACGAACTGGGAGGCTATAAACCCAACGCGGCCAAAGGGATTATAAATAACAGCAGGTGGAAGGTGCCAGGGTGGAAAGCAAGACTGAATTTTGAAAAGTCTAAAGCTTCTGAACTAGGTGATTGTGCCCGTGTGTGTGTCTGTGTGTGTGGCAGTGGGCCAGGAGCAGACAAAGCCACAGGAGAAAATAAATGGCATCTTCTTGCAGCATCAGGATGGGGGCTAGTGTGTGGACGTATAATAAAATAGGACAATAATGTATTGTGGAGGAGACAGTAAAATGTGATCGAATTTTGAGGAGAAAATACTAGATGTCAAGGAAGTGTCATGAGGGCCACAGTCCCCTTTGGGGCATTCTGCTCCTCTGCATTAAGGGCTACTTGGACGCATGTTGGAGCCCAGCTCTAAAGGAACCCCTCACTCCATTCATCTCATTTATCCCATAAATACTGTTTTGAGGTCTTATGACGTGCCAGGCTCCTTTCCCGCACTGAAATTCACCATTCAGTGGAGGAGGTCGGTGTTAACAGAAAGTACATGACGCCACGGGACTGGATGTCAGGGAGACCTTACCTGCTGAGGGCAGCGGGGGAAGGCTTTTTTGGGGTACCAGCCTGAGTAACACTGAACCAGGACCAGCCATGCAGGGGAAGGGAACGGGAAGCTCCCCAGAGGGAGGGAATAGCATGTACTAAGTTCTGTGACTAGACCGGGCTTGGCTGGAACCCAGGGAGTGAAGGGGAGAAGGGCCCAAGGTGAGAGAGGCAGGACCTTGACTGCTGGCCTTTATCCTAGGAATGTTGGTAAACTAGAGGGTGATTTTAAGTGGCATGGTGGCATGGCAGAACTGTGTTTTAAGGAGAGGACCCGAGCAGCAGCACGTTCATGTAGTAATCCCTACCAAGGCAGAGAGACGGTCAAAGCTATATGCTGTGTTTTTAGTGAGGCCTCCTTGGAAGACACAACCCCAGAAGGGCTGGGCCCAGGCCTGCTAACTACGTAATACGCCCTGCTGGGGCCCTGGTCAGGCAGTCACATTTCTAAATACCTCTAAGAGCAGTGGTTGCTAGGGTTCCCCTCCCAGCACATTCAGAGGCTCCGTACCAGGAAGCAGGTGATACTGGGTTAAGAGCACAGGTTCTGACACTGTGCAGCTCTGGGCTCAAATCCTGCCTGCTATATACTAGCTGGGTGGCTCAGGGCAAGTTTCTTAACCTCTCTGTGCCTCGGTAAAATGTATCTGTCTCCTAGGGTCACTGTGTGGATTCACTAAGATGAAGATGCTAAATGTACCAGTTAGCCTGGTACATTGGAGATGCTAAAGAAAACGTTGACTATTATTATTAATAATAATAGTTTGCACTCAGGGATAACCACAGAAGACAACGGAAATGTGCAATGATTGGGGAGCACCTTGGCTCACCAAGGAGGAGGCGGCAGCTCAGGGGAGGGAGCCGTTGGCACGTACTTGCGAGCAGGAGGCAGGAGACCGCCACGGCGTACAGCTGCTTGGAGGTGATGATGTTATAGCGATCCAAGAAGTGGTCCAGCAGGTAGACGGCCAGGTGCCGGGCCGCAGGGCAGAGCTGGCAGTGGCTGCTCAGCAGGGTCAAGGTGTCCACAAAGAACCGGCGGCTCTTCAGGAGCGGGGAGTGGGCTCGGAAGGCGGGCAGCTTCAGTTCCTGGAACAGGAAGGGAAGAAGGTGGGTCAGGGCTGCCTCCTGAGAGCTTCAGATGCCCCAGAAAAGGAAGAGGTGGGAGCTCTCATGCTGGCTGGTTGGGGGCACCGATTCCTTCCATACCCTGCTCACTCCCCTTCAAAACTCAGGACAGCAGCCCCTCTGTTCCAGACACTTCTGGACTGTCTCCCATCCAGCCTCGCTGAGCGCAAGCTTGTAAAGTGTCACCTGCACGATGACAGAGGCGGGTGAAGGAGACAACCGGCTCCTCTCCTGGGAAAAGGCTGACTGATGGAGATACACAAGGCCGGAACAGAACGTCAGAGACGTACATCCGAATTCTGGCCCTATTGCTCAACCGAGCTGTGCCACCCTAGTCACTCGACTTCGCCTTTGTCTCCCCCTCAGCAGATAAATGAAAAGTGAACATAAGGCACCTAGCGCACAGCAAGCTCTCAGGGTCCACAGATTAGTTCTCTCTGTGGATGGGATTATGAGAGACAATTAAAAAAAAAAAAAATCAATGTAAAAAAAGTTGTTAAAATAGTACAAAGAACTCCCAAATGCCCTTCGCCCAGATTCAATCGTTGTTGACATTTTACCTTTTGTCTCTCTGCAGGCATGTATACTTTTTTCTAAAAGTTCCAGGTATCATATGTCTCCCCAGGGGGGACGACTTTCACTTCATAATTTACACACTTTCATGGTATCTGAACTTATTTGTATGACACAAGGAAAACCAACAAGAGAAATATCAAACCAACCAAGATTATGAGGACAGGATAAATTTTCTTGTATGTCTACTGTATTTTTAATTTAACCGAAGCAGATCAGACATGATTCGTTTAGGAATGCTTTAGCGACAGACACTTTGTCAAATAAACTAAAGGGAAGCAAAACTAAGGAGAAACAGTGAAGAAGCTGGCAGAAAAGGCACCGTGAGAACTCACGGATGGCAGGTTCGCTGGAGGAGATACACAAGGCCGGAACAGAATGTAAGAGACACATCCGAATTCTGGCCCTACTACTCAGTCGAGCTGTGCCACCCTAGTCACTCGACTAGGACACCAAACTGGTGTCCTTCCTCTCTCTGCACACGCCACTCCCGTCACCCTAGGGCTTTACTTAAGCAGCAGCAGCAGCCCTGGGACTAGGAGATATCTGTTCGTTCATTCATTCATTCATTCATTCATTCGTGTCAGTATCAAGTACCTTCTATACATTAGGCATTCATTACTCTAGGTACTGGAGATACAATCTGGTATAAGATACACAGAGACCCAAAGGTAAGATTAAAAGTACAAAACTCTGAGAAGAAAACAGGAGCAAATCTTTATGACTTTAGATGAGGCAATGGTTTCTGTGCTATGACACCAAAAGCAGAAGCAACAAAAGAAAAAAAAAGTAGCTAAGTTGGTCTTCAAAATTACAAGCTTTCATGCCTCAAAGACACCATTAAGAAAGTGAAAAGATAACCCACAGAATGGGAGAAAATGTTTGGAAATCAGGTATCAGTCAGAGACTGTATTCAGAATACATAAAGAACTCTTATGATTGAAGAATAAAAAAGTAAACAATCTAATTTAAAAGTGAGCAAAGGCCTGAATAAATAGGCATTTCTCCAAAGAAGATGCAGAAATGGGCAATAAGCACATGAAAAGATGCTCAACATTACTAGTCATTAGGGAAATGCAAATCAAAACCACAATGAGGTATCTCATACCCATTGGGATGGCTAATATAAAAACAAAAACAAAATAAACATGTGTTGGTGAGGGCGTGGACAAATTGGAACCATCGTACACTGCTGGTGGGAAAGTAAAATAGTGCAGGCACTCTGGAAAACCATGTTAGTTCCTCAGAATGTGAAACGTAGAACCATATGACCCAGCAATTCCAATCCTTGGTATATACCCAAGGGAAATGAAAACATATGGCCACACACAAATGTGAATACAAATAATCATAGCAGCATTTTCATAACAACACCAAAATGGAAAAACCCAAATACCCATCAAACGATGAATGGAAAAACAAAATGCAGTACATATATCCACAAATATTCCATATTTATGGAATAGTAGTAGGCCATAAAAAGGAATGAAGTGCTGATAACGTGTTACAACATGGATGAACCTTGAACACATGATGCTAAGTCACAAAAAAAGCCAGTCGTGAAAGGCCACACATTGTACAATTCTATTTATACGAAATGTCCCGTACAGGCAAATGCACACAAAACGGAAAGGAGACTAGTGGTTCCTGAGGACTAGGGGAAGAGGTTAATGGGGGGGACTGCTAATGGATATGGGGTTTCCTTTTGGGATCATGAAAATATTCTGAAATTAGATAGTGTTGATGCTGCAGAGCTCTGTGAATACACTAACCGCCACTGAACTGTGTACTTTAAGAGAGCGGATTTTATGGAATGTGAGTTATAGCTCAATAAAGCTGTTGTTAAAAAAAAAAATAAGACAGACACATCACCTACTCGCATGGAGTTTATGGCCCAGAGGGAGAGATGGTGATCAAATAATAAGACGAACACAGAATTCCAAAGTGATCGACCGCAGGAAGGAGGGCTGCGGGCGCAGTGAGAGGCCTCCATCTTCTCTGAGGGCAGGGAGGTCCGCCCAGGGGAAGTGAAGCTGGTGAGATTTCATGCTGGGAGCTCTTCTCCTCTGGCTCCTTCCCCCAGAGAGCCTGAGGCCAGAACTCAGATCTTGGGAGTCCCAGAGCTTCCTTCAGAGAAGGTACCTAAAGCCTAAATAAATCAGTTCCTCTCCCTTACGTTTACAAGTGAAGAAACTGAGAAAGTCCTGTAACCCCAGGGCTTTACTTAACAAGCAACAGATCTGAGACCAGAAGCCTTTTAGTGTATCCTTTTCTTCAACCTTTTATTTTTCAATCGTGGAGAAGAGCTTTTATCCCCAGTTTATCTTTTGGAAGGAAAAGACCTGACTGCTTTGTGTGTTCTTTATCTTCATTACTTGATAAATTTATGAGGCCACATGGGACTTCGAACTCCTTGAGGGTGAAATCTCATCCTTGTTTTCTCACAACCCTGGTGTGATCGAAACATGGTCAGGTGCCAATAACTAATCGATGAAGAAACGAAAGGAGGGAGCGGGAGAAGAGAGGAAAGAAGGACTGGTGTGCAGAGGTGAGTACACAGTGCCCTGCACCCACAGAGGAAGGTGTGGCCATCTGTAGAGAGTAGCAGGTCAGTGGGGGCTTCAGAGAGAAGAGATCCACCTAGCCAAGTTTTGGGAGGACGTCTAGGAACTGACCTGTCGAAGACGCAGGAAGGAAAGAATGCTTGGCAGGAGAAGCAGCACCTGCAAAGCCACAGAGGTGCCTGTGTCCCATCTGGAGAATCTGGAGTGCTTAGAACAGCCAGACAAGTGGGGTAAGCTATGCCTGGACAAAGCAGGCTGGGAGGGTGGGCAGGTCTAAGATCATGGCCTGTCCTGAGGGTAATGGGGAGCCACTGAAGGGTTTAGAGCAGGGCACAGACATAGGCATAGTGGGCACGTATGAAGATCTCTTGGCCAACCTCCTCCTAGGCTGTGGCCGGACAGCTGGTAGCAGCAGCCAATGTGGGGCTGCAGCGCCCTGCAACGGTGGCCTCCTCCCCAGCCTCCAGCAGTCCCCCCACAGGTCTGCAGACTACTTGTCTATTTCCTCTAAGCTCTAAGCTTCTAAGGCTCTTGACAAGAAGCGACCACAATCACAGATCTTTGGTGTTCCGTAGGCAGCAGCTACCGGAAATTAGCCAAGTGAACTTCGGCCCAGCCGCACTGCCCTCATCAAGGCAGTTCAAAGCCCCCAAACACAAGTCAGATAAACAACATCCTAACTTCCCTCCCTGCTCAACTCGGCCACGCTTAACTCCTTCTGGATTTTCCTCTGTGCCAACTGGGAGGAGAGCACTCGAACAATACACTATAGGTTTTCTCTCTGCACACTTTCCTGGAAAAAGGATCTACTGGCTTGAGCAGATTCTCACAGGAAGCCATCAATGCATAAAAGAAAAAGTTATGAACCTTTGGGACTGGGAACAGTACATGTCAAGGAGTTAGGAGGCAGGGCTTCCTGGAAAGGCTAGTCCCAGGGGTGGGCAGGACTCTGAAAGCTACGACAGCTGCCTGCAATGTTCTCCATCCCCCTTTCTGCTCGTCCCTCAGATACTGGTTTAAATGTCCTTCCTACGAGAGGCGTTATTGACCCCTCATCATTCCAAATTGGGACTCCCTTGTTTTCTCTGTTAGCACGCTGTTCTTCATGGCCTAATATTTATTTATTTGTCTCTCCCTGCTAAACTCTAGCTCCAAGGGAGCAGGGCCCACACTCGTTTTGCCTCTATCATTTGCCCAGTGTCCAGGTTGTGCCTGGCCCAGAGGCGGGTGCTCAAAAAAATATTTGCATGAGTAAAAAGGAATGAATAGCCATGAAAAGGCATGGAGGAAATGTACATGCATATTACTAAGTGAAATAAGCCTAAGTGAAAAGGCTATATACTAAATGATCCCAACTATCGGACATTCTGGAAAAGGCGACACTCTGGAGACAGTAAAAAGATCAGTGGTTGCCAGGGGTTGGAGTGGGGAGGGAGGGATAATCAGGGCACGGAGGATTTTTCTGGGGAGTGGTACTTCTCTGAATGACACTATAATGGTGTATACCCACCATTACACATTTGTCCAAACCCATAGGATGAACAATACCCGAGTGAACTACTGAATTATGAGAACCCTAATATGAACTATGTGAACCCTAATGTGAACTATGGACTTTGGGTGACAGTGGTATGTCCATGTAGGTTCATTCATTGTGCAAAGGTACCATTCTGGTGGGGGATGTTGATAATGGGGGAGGCTGAAGAGGTGTGGAGGGCAGGGGTATATGGGAAATCTCAGTACCTTCTGCTCAATACTGCTATGAACCTCAAACTGCTTTAAAAACTACGTCTACTAAAAAAATAGAATGAATACAAGGATGTCCATCTCTGTACCAGATACATTCCTCCCCCAACATATGGGGGAGCAGCCTGGCAGAGATTGTGGAGTCAGGCAGTTCTGGGGTGGAATCTCAACTCTACTATGTACTACCTACCCTCAGGCACATGAACTCTGAACCCCAGTGTCCTCATCTGGAAAATGGAGGTCACGCTGTCCTAAGTATAAAGCATTTGGCACTTATAGCACCCACCTTTCCCTCAAACTGGGTGCTCAAATCTCAGACAAGGTGAGCTTTTCCGCTTCTGCTGGGCTCTCAGAGGAACCTGCTTCGCACGTGGAATGAAGCCCTCCACCTGAGGTTTGCAGCTGGGCCTGGGAGCCTTTGCAGGAAAGGAACCCTGGCTTTCCCAGGGCTCTGAAGCCAAGCAGAATCAGGAGCCCTGAGCCTCAGCTTCCTCCCGGCGCTCACAGCAGGGCAATTCTTTGGCAAATGAACAACAATGTGGGACACCAGCAGGCCTGCCCTGTTTAGTGTGAGAGCCCAGATGATTACTTCCCTAACCCAATTAGGGGGAAAGGCATTCATTACAAGGGCTTTGCTCTTAAGGATCTGCATTCTCCCCCAAGCACTCTTGACCTGAGTCAGTTTGAAGGCCACAGCGGCCGGATGCATGGATCAGCCCTGTCTGCTGAGTGGCCTGGATTCCAGAAACAAAAGAGCAGTCTGCGAGGGGCGGCCGGGGATGCTCCCCCGGATTAGGCCGGCACTTGGCAGGCGCTCAGCAGCCGGCAGGCGGAAAGGGGGCAGGAACCTGGCCAGGCAGGGTGACCTTCCTCTCGGCTGGGCCAGGGGCAGCATCAGTGTGGCCAGCAGAAAGGCTGCAGGGCCAGGCACAGATGAAGAGGGGCGGAGGGGCAGGCAGGGGCCTCCCGGCACTGTCTCCACG